>JAJAGP010001723.1:121059-165497 GCA_025084515.1 Ancistrus triradiatus
GGTTAAATATGTTTATGTAACTAAAAATCCACAGGTAATACTGCTCGAGTACCTGATGGGCTTAATCCAAGCACAGAGAAGTTCACTTTGTTAAGTTCCTTCTTAATTCTTCCATCCACTGTTGTCCATGGCCCTGCTGAAGACGGAATAATCCATTACAGTAGATATTTACAGTCAATAAGTTGTACAATGTACAATCCATGCAACTGTGGTTAAGGCCACTGCAAAGGGCCCAAAGGTGAAAGTGCTGTGGTTTGAACCCTGGACCTTCTGCTCCACAGTCCAGCACCTTAATCACTGTGCCACCACAGTACCTTCAGCGAGACAGAGAGTGTGTCCTATGTTTTCTGAAGGTATAAATTGGAGGAAAATTCTCAGTATAATCTTGGCAACCTATTGTGATTTTTATCCACTTACAAAAACACAACATTTTAAATCATAAGACATGAGGAATCTAACCATGAACACATTTTGGTGTGTTTTGTTCCCGCTCTTTAATTCGGCTTATCATGATCAGGGACAAAGAAGGGTCTGTAACCTAACCCAGAATTCACTGGGCGCAGGTCAGGACACCAGTCCATAGCAGGACTCCCCTCACCCTGTCTGGCGCACACACACACACTCAGACATGGACAACTGCTGTCACACCACCTGGAGAACCAGTTGCAACTGTTCATACATTCAAGCATCCATAGGAAGTCATTTTCCTAATTAAGCAGTTTGGCTTCTGGAATGTGGCTTCTGGTCATGCTACAAGTCCATAAGCATCTTTGTAGGAGTCATTACACTTACATGATATCCACCAAATAATACTGCCTCCCTCCCCTGACCTGGCATTAAGCTCAGATCAAGTTCTGAACGGCTATCACTTACCCTCAGACTCTTGACCCCAGGCCATGGGCTCAGCGTTCCTGTGTGCAGATGTCTTCATGCCAACATGCCATTTCTCAGTGTCTGCAGGAGTCATTTCAGACCATCCTCCAGAGTTCACAGCATTCCAGGTGGATGGCGCTACAGAGGAGAGGTGATTGATTAGATATGATTCTAGATTATATTAGAAGAAAGATTTGAATATGATGCTTTCTGTAATCATTTACCTGCTGTTACAATGGGATCCCCTTTCGTAGCCTTTGAACTTGAGTCTATCAAGAGAGATGGTACGTTTCAATTTGGAATGGTCTCATTTCAGTTTTACTGTTCAACAAGTAAACCTAGTTCTGCTTTAGAACAGCCAAAGTCCTCTTACAGAAAGTCAGTGTCTGAAACGGGTGCTAATTTAACAGCATGTCACAGTTACTACATCTAAGCACTGTTTAACACTGTCTGATCATCATGCCAGAGTTTTTAACAATTATAATAAAATATAAGAGGAAATAAAAATCCGTCTTTTAACGCCGAACATGCAGCCACAAACAGTCGATCAACAGAGTCACCAGCCAGTCAATGTTGTGGATCCTCTTTTTCATCTGGTTGACATTTTACATTTACAGCATTTAGCAGACGCCCTTATCCAGAGCGACTTACAATTAATACAATCTTACAGTCCAAGCAATTGTGGGTTAAGGGCCTTGCTCAAAGACCCAACAGTGCCAGCTGGGCAGAGGTGGGATTTGAACCCTAGACCTTTTGGTCCATAGTCCAGTACCTTACCCGCTAGGCTACCACAGTACCACAGGTTGATATACCTATTTTTGAATGCAATTGGAATGCATCTTCACTCAATTCAGCCATCAAATGGTCCATTTGAAATATTTTCACCCCCAAATTCGAACAAACATTCTGACTTCAAACATCCTAAATAAAACACTCAATAGTGAGATCTTCCAACCACGATGCAATGCACCAACACAGTATACCATATCCATAAATCCCAAAAAAGAACAACAAGTAGAGTGTGATCACAGGCCTATTGTGAATATTACATTATATTATTATGTATATCAGTCCATGAGTGCGATTTCAGAAACTCCCTCAGTCGCCGCCGTCCCAGCGATATGCCAAAGCTGCGTTCGCTTCAGTGGCTACTAGGTTTTACATTATTTTCACTTAGTTGATGTTCTTACTGATTTTATGCATTGTATTACATCCCTTTGCTTTATTCATTCTTTTAATCATTAATTACATTCAGATATGTGTGTTACAATATAATTTGGGGTTCAGATTGGATTACTCCCATGTAAATGACTTCTTATGGGGAGTTCATTCTGACTTCAAACAAATCAGAGTACGAATGGCCTTCTGGAACCAATTAAGTCGGAATTCCGAGGTTCCACCATATGAAACTATACCATTGTCCGGTCAGCGACCCGTGTCACAGAACGTAATGCAGTCATTAAACAGCGCATGCCTATATTTGTAAGTTACTTGACAAATGTATAAAACATGCCATCTAATCTCAAACACGGACATGAGATGAAGAGATACACAGTTCTACATAACTTAAACGTTCTAAAGTAAAACAAGCACGTGAACACTAGGTTTCCTGAACTACCGAGTACCGAAAAGTCTCGTGTCTAATACCAGGAAGTTTCAACAGATCACCCAAGAGAAACAGGTTTTGGTTCCTCTCCTTTGTTTAATTTTTTGCTTGTTACTCCACTGTAGTACCAGACGTTATACATGAGCTGCATTAAACTGTAATGCATGTAATGTGTAAGACTATGTTATTGTAATTGCCACCTTCTGTCTAAGCATGCACGGAAAATGTGAGTGAGTAGTCGAAAACAAAACTACAGGTGAAAGGTTCTGCTTTTCCTGTCAGGCATGTTGGGGAAGTACTACTGGAAAAAAATGCATCAGATCATCTTTGTACATGCATGTGTTTGTTTAAACATTTACTGCTGGCAAAGCTGGAAGGACATGAACACAAAGTTAAAAAGTCTATGAGTTAATATAGGTTAGTCATTTTTCTGTGACAGATATAAATACTTGTTTTTTTTTTAAAGCAGGTGCTTAATTAAATCCTCAACAGTTCGCAGTTTTATCTACACTGCTTCACTCTGTCTAACAAATGCAAAAAAATCCTGCTAGCAGGTCGGACGTTCGGTGTTCTGAGGTTCAGTTAAACACGCGAGTGAGCGGGTGGTTGAAAACGAAACTCGATTTGACATCATCTGCTTTTCCTGCCAGGCATGTTGGGGAAGTACTAGAGAAAAAAAATGCAACAGATCTTTGTTGTACAATTAATATGAAAGTTCAGTGATTGCAAAGCTCGAAGGATTGGTCAAAGAAAAAGGTTAATAATTATAGGAATTAATATAGGTTAGTTATTCTTCAATGACGGACCATTTTCTATAAAATCTCCTACTAGCAGCGTTGGAAGTTTGGACTTCTGACGTTTCATTGTGGGCAGCGAGTGTCTCCTGGTGCGTGAGAGAAGCAGGGCTGTCAATATAGTTAAAAAGTGACCTTTAAATACTCTGCCTATTTTATCCACAAAATTGTAATTAATTTTATATTTTCAATGTTTTAAAAATGAGAGAACATGAGGGCAGCAAACCATTTTTAAAACAGTGCTTTTCCTACAGCCCCCAGAGAGTGTTTCAGAGTTTAAATATCAAGCATTCAAATGTTCAGCATTTTTATTAGTGTAACAATTATTTGTATTATCCGTGGAATATTTAATCCCGAGCTATGAAAAGTTAATCTACTCAATGGCTCAAAGGAATCTGACTGGGTGTAGACAGCATAGGATTACTGTGCGTTTCAAGTTTTGAAATTTACATTTACAGCATTTAGCAGACGCCCTTATCCAGAGCGACTTACAATTGGTACAGTCTTACAATCCAAGCAATTGTGGGTTAGGACCCAACAGTGGCAGCTTGGCAGAAGTGGGATTTGAACCCTGGACCTTCTGGTCCATAGTCCAGTGCCTTACCCACTAGGCTACCACAGTCCCAATAGTCAGAAATAGTCAGGCATGAAATCGTTGGTCTTGTCAGGTCTTCTAATAAATTAGTCTCCTCTATTTCTGCTATAGCTTACAGTCCAAGCTGTTAGGAAACATGACGATTCGAGGTTCAAATCATCACTCCTTCTGACAGTCCTAGAGAGCAGTACCAGCATGTTGCCAATGCCACCGAACAGTGATTGCTATTAGTAGTAGTCACAACAATTTAGTCAGTCTCATAGTACATAGATAAGCTTCGGTTTAGCATTAAAAAGAAAAACACTAAAATAAATACCGCTGACTTCACCAAAGACAAGTCTAACGTACATGATCGTTCCTAATCCCTAAATGATTGGGCTAGGCGATTCCTTTTTCACTGGACCTGTTTTAGAGTGGAGCAATCCACCGGTGCAATAAAAAGATTAACATCATACCTTTATTACCCTTGTTCTTCTTGGTGCTTACGAGGGCTGGAACAGAGGGCTGCTCGGCCTGCCGGCTGACATGTCCATCACCTCCAGGGCTTCCAGACTCATCACCAGGGCCCTTCTCCTTCCTGCGCTGCTGACGCTTCTCTCGGTTACTGATCTTTGTTTCCCAAGCACCTATTAAATCATTTTCAGATATATACTGAAAAAGACATTCACCCATCTTCTCATCATGCCATTATCACGTTTGTGGAGATTCAGCCAAAGGAGAAAAACAGTAGAGGGGTGACAGCCGAGAAAGTATTGGTATGGAATTGGGAGTTTAACGCCACGACTGCCCGTCAGGCCATCTTACCGGTAGGAACGGTTGTGGAATACAAATTGTCAACAATAGGGTGGAATGTGGGGCATCATAGAAGTAGGTCCCAATAGTAAGGCATGAGGTCACGTGCTTTTTCAGATCAGTTATCGAAAGGAAGCCAAGCGATCTGTTTGCTTTAGTGGTATTAAAAACATCCCACAAAGTATGGCGAGTTGTCTCTCTTTGCTGAAGGCAATGCATTCTATTAATATGTGTTTTACAGAGAGGGGAACTTGGCAGGTAGTACAAGTTGGGGCTGCAACACCCTGTACTAGGGATGAATGGGACAGTTTGGTGTGCCCATCTAGTGTATACCACTTGGTCCCATCGCTTTGAGGTACGTTGTCACCTTCTTTCCAATAACAGGAGAAACTTCGTGGAGCTTACTAGTGCAGTTTAAGTCCCATTCGGATTACCATCTGCTTTTTAAGTATTTGGTTCCTACTGGTTTGATGTCATCTGGAGGAATACCGTTCAGCTTTTTCATTACTCGGGAGTCCACAGTGGCTGGGCAGCTGAGAAAGTGCTAATGCCATCCCAGTAATACCGGAAGTATGGGACTGCTGTGGCTGCACACTAAACAGATCATCAGCCTGTATCCTGTTAGGGTCCTGTTCTGTTCCAATACATTACAAAAAGCCCCAAATGACCCTTTTCAGAAGGCCAGAATTCCAATGTTCTATGCATTTTACCTCCTCAAGTTAAAAATCTATATAATTACTAGTACAGTTTACATTTCATATTTTAACCCGGACAGCCGTACTGTACACTTGACAGTGCAGTCATGTTCACTGCACACACGTGATAAGAGATGACAAAGTACACAACCAAATAAGGACACAAAACATATGGTTGCCAAGCAAAGTGTAGTAATGACCTTCCACCACACTTACTACTTAGTGCATTAAAAAGAAAACACAAGATCACAGATCTTTTCTTATGATTACAGCTTAAGCTCACCAGACGAAATATTAGTCACCTGTGACATCCCCAACAGTGTGTAATACCTTCAGGAGCACGAATAACAGCTGCGATACAATATGGCATGGACCGGACAGGTCTCTAGATTTAGGCGACATCAGTGTTTACAGCCCGATCATCCTCGTGCAAAGCCATTTGCAGGAGCCTGGATTTGCTACCACCTTTAACTTGCAAAGTGTCCAGGTAGCGTATTACAGGCCTTCCACAAGTTAGCATAGCTACATGGGCTCTTAATGAAACGTCTGCGATGAGCTTCAGTCTCCCATTTTTTTTTACTGTATAACAATAAAGTTTACAATGACAGCCCTTATTTGACCTTTGATATGCCATTTTATCACGATGCCAATGAGTCAGCAAACGAACACAGTATGAAATGAAACTGAATAACTCCAGCTGTCCTACTTCAGTGTGGAGTCTAAGCTTTACAATGAGCATGTGCAGCTGTCAGAGTGATCCAAAACAATACCAACTGTCAGACCTTCATCAGGCTCCTTCCCATCTGTAGCGGAAACACCCTGGGGTTGTTTCACCTCTAGTTTCGGTTTCTTCTTGCTTTTCTTGGCCTATGTAAAAATGTGGTTTGGGGTATTAGTCATTGGTCACATAAGACACTGTTTGAAAAATAAGTAAGACTAACTTTACAACTGGTAGACCCCATCCCAAAGGATACTTTACTATTCTGCAAAACCAACAGAACACTATCTTTAAAAAAAAGCCACTAAAACCAATACTCCACATAAGAAAAGAATGAATGCTAGCTTTAATTCTAATGAAAAGTAGTGTTTGTTAAATAACTACAAGGCAGAAAAAAAACTAATGCACTTACAGGGAAGATGAAAGAAGGGAAAAACACATTTAAGGTTTTCATGTCGTTCTTTTTAACTTAACTTCTATCAAAGTAAGCCAATCTCAGTTCTTTTTTGTGTTCACATTGTAGGCAAACAGAGGGGACTCATTTCTCAGTCTGGTTCTCTTTAGCACTGATGGGTTCTCAGACTTCTTAAATCATCTTGTTAGATTGGGGACTTTTAAGATTAGGCACCCTTATTATTCATTTCATATTTAACCATATAATTCTAAGGTAACTATAACCATTAAGCCTACATAAAATTGATAATGCAACAGTATGTCAATGTTTTTTGCTCACAAAGTGGATAGAGTACCTTTTAGAGGGAAAAGTTCCCATGGGAGGCATTTATTCTGACACTGTGGTAGATTTCCTTAAATATGTTTGCTTGTAATGTCATGATTCACATTTATTGCTTGTGCTTTCTGTTCGGTTAATAAAAAACCATGTTTATTTTGGAATAAGCATCTAAGAGATGTATCAAATGTGGAAGGGACCCGTCTAGCCATTATCCTGGTTCTTTAATCAGCGATCAGTGCCAGTATTGGTGCCAATCCAATCCAGAGTATCAGATCATCACACTGCAAACTGCAGCTGTGTACGGCAAGCCTCGAGGTTCTTAGCTGTGAAACTAAATGCTAAGGGGACTGGGGTTGATTTTTTTCCACAACACACAAATCAAGTGGACCATCTTGAATTCAGTTCAACTGTGAGTCTGAGTGCACTTGGCATGTCTAAGCTAGGTTTATACTTGACACACGAGAACAGGCGCATGGGGGCCACCTCTGAATTTTTCTAACTACGCACTCAACGTGCACTCCACGCTTCAGGATTTTAAAGGAGCTTTTGCAGAACAGGCACACCTCTACAGGCATTTGGGAGACATTTAGAAGAGATCATACAGATATTCAAATGACTCGATTTCAGAGAATACTACAATAACAGAAACGTGAGCAACAAACGCCCACAGGGTTTGCGCCGGTTCGAGCACCGTGTGCAGAGTTTTGCACGGCACACTCAGGCGAAAGTATAACCAGGGCTTTACACAGGCAACAGAAACCATGACTCAGCAATCTGAGACCATTTGAAATGCTGAAACAGTCCAAATATGAAACCCTCCTTAATATCCAATAAGGAACTTGTTATAGTTAAAGACTCGCTCAGTAGACTGTTATTATTGTTAAAGAAACAATCAGTAGATTTATGTAAAATAAGACGAAACATATGCCCTCGAAGGTGCAGTTATTAGTTCCACCAATAAATAAATAACATGCTCTTACTTTCTCAACTTTGATATCTGCAGGGGGTTGTGGCGGTGCTGGTGCTGGCTGCAGCTGCTTTTCCGGGACCTCCTGAGCGACTTTGACTTCCTGGCGGTTTTCAGGGATGGTACCCCCATTTGACTGAGTCTTCTGCTGCAGAGAAACAACTACTAATCATTTCACATAGGTTCCTCTGATCTTGCAACATTTCTCTCATGCAGCTTTAAAAGTTTTATTTACCAAGTCTCTTAAATGTGGCTTTAAAAAAACACTCCTATTCTTACATACTTGGAAGAGCCACCTTCCATAAATGGACAATACTGAATTTGACATGATACCCATTTCACTGTCTGTTATTGGTCACGACCCGCACAGAGTACACAGTGACACTGATGTGGTGGCGGCAGGTTAGTGAGTAGGCACAGTGTTTAAAATCTCCAGCAGCACTGCTGCATCAGATCCACTTGTACCAGCACAACACGCCAATGCCACATCAGTGTCACTGCAGTGAATGATCCAGCACTCAAATATCTGTCCTGTGGGGATCCAACGGACATGAGAAAACAAAAGTGGACCAAGAAAGCATGCAGAGCAACAGCTGGACTACAGTCTGTAACTACAAAGTGCAGTTATAGGTTAGTGAAGCTGATAAAATGGACAATGAGGGTAGGTACAAGGTGCCGGGTTGGCTGACTGGTGTAGGCTGAGGGCATTTCCAAGCTGCCACTGTTTTTCCTTTCAGAAAAGGGACAATCGTGTACACCCCTCTGAGCAAAGGGTTTTAATCATGTACAGTTGCAGAATTTCAAACTGTAAGTCGATCTGAACCTTTACGTGACTAATTAGCAGAACTAAATGAAATGTACAGCATCCAAATTAGCATGTTAGCACTTAGCCTGCCTTAGATTTCGAAAGTTGACTATGCTAGCTGGATAAGCACATACCTTGTCGGCTGCTTTCTTTCTGTTTTTCTTCTTAGGTTCTTCCGTCTTGACCGGTTTTATCTGCCCGGCCTTGGCGCTGTCGATCACGTTAACGTTAGGCTTAACGCTGCTTTGGCTGGTAGCAGCTCCATGCTTTCTCTTTCGACCTCCTCCACAGGCCGCGAGCCACACCAGCAGCGCCACAAATCCCCCGATCAGAGCCGCGCACACCAGCCCACAGACCGGATAAAGATCAGGCTTTATCGGTAAATCTATCCCCAGCTCATCATGAAGAAAGCGCAGTGAGGAGGACACGAGCTGCCCGAGACGAGAGAAGATCAGATCGGCCTGCTCCGATACTACGCCTCGCCAGCCCATTGCCATCTTAGCACGCTGACTCAAACGCGCGCACGCACATACAAACACGCTCTCAATCTCGCGCGCGCGCACGTACGTAGGCATACACTATACAACTGTAGATTAACACAATCTGACACGAACTATTCAGTCAGACACACAAACATACACATTAGGTATTTTAATGAAAAAAATTTGTTTTTGCAGTCTCAAGCCCAAATCCTTTTCGTTTCAGTGTAAACTTCATATCTTTTTGCAGAACAATGATTTTACACATGGCTCAGCCACCGCAAAAATGTACGTGTCAACTGACCAGACAAAAATTGGAAGTGTGAAAGTCACAGCAGCCACGAACGTGACGATAAACTATCTATCTATCTATCTATATATATATATATATCTATATCTATATATATCTATATATATATATATATATATATATATATATATATATGGAAAGTCCTGACGATACTTTTCCACATCCTTGTTTGTTTAACGTCACGTCAGAATCAGTGACAGGAGCAAGGTTAGACCACAACTAGTTCAAACACACACACACACTCACACTCACTGGCTTAAGAGCGACCAGCAGAGCTAAGGAATTTAGGTTATGGTCGATTATAATTGCCCCAGAGTGTGTTTGGACCTGTTGACATTTAACTCGAAACCAGGGCGGAAGTGTGTGTTAACTAGGCGTTTACACTTTTCATTCAGAAAGTGGGACGTGGTCCAAAAGACACGAACAAACGTGTACTTTTAACACTTATTTATAATATTCCTTCCCCCACATACACGAGTACATGGACTATTAGTTAAATACCCCAACTCTGTACGTTAAAAAGTCATTTAAATGATCATTTCTCCCACCCACAATTAACATATGGCTTATTAGTTAATATACCACACTACACCAACAATGACTTGCCACCAGCACACACCAGAATGTAATTTTAATATTCCAATAATATCTCTGAAAGAAATGTTTCAAGTCAGCACAGGTGCACTGGAAAAACTGGACATCAGCAACTAGGATTTGTTTCTAGGATGCCCAAGGAGGTTGGAGCCTCCAGTCTTGGTCCTCCCAAAGTTTCTTCCTCAACACATTCTCCTGTCACTGTTGCTGGAGGCTTGCTCAGTTGGGGCTGTAGGCCTAGGAGGAAATTCTGCACTTAAGTGAGGACTGCACTTTTACATTTATTCTAAATAAATAAATAAATAGAATAAAAATTCCTGTTCCTGTCCTTTATGATTGTTTGTGCGTTTATCTACACCAAATTAGCTAAATGCTGTAAATGTAAAACATAGAAGGAAAAATAATCAACAAAATGACACAAAAATGCATACAATTTGACCAAGGGTACCCAAACCTTTGCCTACAAGTGAGGTTAAAATGTAACAATATCAGCCACCATAAAAATTCTGGTTGAGATGAGGGGTTATAAAAGTCACACCACAGAACTATCATGAATAACCTCAACAGCAGGAGCAGCAGTGGCACTTTTCACATACAACAACCTTTGTAGTTAAATTAAACATTTTAGTTCTCTATAAACACGGAGCAGATTTGATGTTTATGCCTGTGTACACCAAGAAGTTGAATCTGTTTATCTGGACATAAGGTTTTGCGGGAGAAACATTTGTCACTCATCTAAGTGACTTCTTCAGTCTCAGCTAGTTGGAAAACTTCCCCAATCTGTGTACACGTTTGTCTAAAAATAAATGTAAATATGTCCTCCCTGTATTGAAAAATAAATAACAAATGGGTCTTTGGATTCTCTGCTGAGATCTTCCTGGCTACTTCCTGCTCAGTGTCATCCATTTGTAGTACACTTGGTTTTATAACATTCACAATTATTATAAACAAATCCAAATTATTACATAACTAGCAGCACAGGGTGCTAGGAAGGAAAAAAACAATAGATAACAAATGACTTACCTTGGGACAAATGCTACAATATTCACTGACCACCACCTTCTTATCACAGATCTGCCTTAATTGTTAGAGAAATGGAAATTTAAAAATGAAACCAAACCTATCAGTTTCATTTTTGTATTTAATAGCCTACCTCTGAAAAGCCGAAATCACCAAAAATGATGTTTTGTTTGGCTGAGTGATTGGCCTCTGTTTGAGGGTTGGGGCACTGTGTTCTCCTGGGTGGGCACCATAGCCTTTCACCAGGAAAAGCAGGTTTAAAAGGATACAAAAGTAATATTAATTTTCATAGTTTTGTTTCAGTTAGCAGTTTACTTCTGTCATTACAAGTCAGTATGTCATGCAGGCTCAATTTCCATACCTGCTTAATCCAGCTCAAAGTCATGGGGGGTTGGAACCTATCCTGTAGCACAGGTAGCAAGGTGGAAACCTCCACTGAAAAGGGCTCCAGTCCACTCTAAGCACATGCACGCACAAGCACACTTTAGAGATGCCAACACATTTGACCCAATTTACAATTGACCCGACACATTCCTCATTCATTCTCATACCAAATTAATCCAATTCAGGGAGCTGGACCCTAACTGGCAGCACAGGGCACAAGGCAGGAACCAACACTCGACAGGGCACCAGTGTATTGCAGAGCACACAAGCACACACACCCATGGATACTTTAGAGAGACCAGTTGACCTAAATCACGTCTTTGGAATGTGGGAGGAAACTGGAGTACCCGGAATCAGACATGGGGAGAACATGCAAAGTCAACACAGGTGGAATCTTCATTAACAATTGAAACAAGGATCTCCAGATCCACCCTGAACGAACACATCTTTGGAATCTGGGCAGAGTTCCCAGAGGAAACCCATACAGGCACAGGGAGAACACGCAAACTCCACACAGGAAGTACCAGGCCAGGCTTCAAACCTGAGTGTCTGGAGCTGTGAGGGGACAGCTCTAACCACTGCACAATCATGTCATCCTATTGGCAGCCTCTTAATTGAAATGTAAAGAGTCAGTTTTAGAACATACGGTAGAAATACAGAAACATCAAATATTGACCCAATTTCTACATTTATTAGAGAATAGGGTAGTGGTGGCACAGTGGTAAATGTACTTGATTATTGACCATAAGTTTCAAGTCATGGCTCTGACAAATAAGCTGCCAATTTTGGTGCCTTGAGCAACGCCCTTAACCCTCAACTGCTTGGCTTGTACCTTGTGAGATTAAGGGTGGGTGTTGTATGATCACACTAACCATGTGTAATATGATATTAAGCATTCTTGTTTTCACCGCTCAATGCTTGGGACAAAAAGGAATGAAAGGGAAGTATAAAATAGAAGTATAAAACTTTAAAAGTATATTTAATACCCACCCTTTGTCTTTATAACTCCAACCACTTCATTTTTCCTCAATTTCAGATCCTCTTAAAAATATATACCCCTTACCATCCTCTTCCTGACCTGTATTTAGTACAGCCACATGTGCTTTTGACATTTTTTTGCAATTCTGTTCCTTGTAAATAAATTGTATATTTAAAAATCCCCAGTTCTGAGATTGTATATTAATGTTGTTGACTGGATAGATTGGATAGTTGGATGCAAAACAGCAGCAAAATCAGATACATTCTAACAGTAAATTTATTGTATTTTATGAAAGAACTTTCAGTTGAATGTAGTGGAGCAGGAACATAGACCAAGTTTCACATATACACATTTAAAATAAAAAGTGAGTACCCTCACAACAAACTGTAAAATTAATAATACTGTCAGCAAATATATATGTTTGTAAAACACTGTATAAAATTGACTCCTGATTGGGAAAATGTTCAGACTAAGCCAGATTAAACACATACTGTTTAGCCATACAAACGTCAGGGTACTCTTTTGTCCATATCATAAAAGTTTCAGTCACATTTTCCTTCCAGGCTTGCAATTATTAACACTGCGTACCCTAAGCCAGACATCCTAAATCAGTTCTTCGTAGAATACAGTCATTCAGCCGCAACATCCCTGTAAAATGTAGGGCCAAGGAAGAGTTGTATTTCTACTCGAGCAAATTCTTGCTCTTGACTTGGCATTAAAAATCAGCATCAAGAGTGAATTCAGAATCCATTGTATTTGCCATCACTCCAAATCGTTGGTACTCAGCCACACGCTTCTCAAAGAAGTTGGTTTTTCCTTCAAGCGAGATGGATTCCATGAAATCAAACGGATTCTCTGCTTCATATACCTTGTGTGAAAGAAAACAGAATAAAAAAAAAAAATCAAATCTTTATATCAAACAGCATATGCAACATAGGATCAAGTTTGCAAAGACAGTTAAAGACTCAATAGTAAAAGAGCTAGTAAGTGACTGTCTACGCATCTATACATACTGCACATGTTAATATTTACTGCACATTACACTTTATGGTAATTTTATTATATTCTTAATTCATATTTTTCCTCCCGTGTAATGTAATACATGTAATACTTTGCTCTTGTCTTGCTCTTTACTTGTACTGCTATAATAAATGACTCTCCCTCTGGGATTAATAAAGTGATCCCTCTTGCTCGCTCTCTGTATAAACACACTCTGTAGTCAGTTTATTTTGGTACACCTACCATATACGTTCAAACCCCTGCTTGTACATCGTTTCAGAAAATTGCTATGGTTACAATTATATGGGCAGTGGGAGCCTCACTTCCATTATTTCTTATAATCAAGTTCTCAGCTGGTTCCTGCATGTTCTCTCTGGTAACTGCCTAGTAAATGTTTACTGCTGTAAGAAAAAGTGTGTGTAAATAAGAAAAAAAGAACAAAAACAGTCTCTCACAGCAGGTCTCTGAACACCTTACCTTATTCACCTAACTGTTGAATAAAATTAGGCTAAATACTGGTTGGAGGAAACTGACGGGTGTAGGTACGGACAAGATAGCACTTGAAACCCCACCCATGTTTGTTCTGTTACGCTGACACTCCAAGAGTATTCAGGTTCAAAGATCAGACTTTTGGGATTCCAATCATTATATATAAAAATGCTCCACTGCAGTCAGAAAAAAGATAATGGTGTTTCAAATAGAGGGATTTGACTGCAGGGTTGCTGGTGCACACCCAATCTGTTGCTATTCGTCAGCTCCCTTTATTCACCTAGGCTGAGAATGATCCACCTTCTAGATAATATGGTCCTATGGTGGTCCTTTTCCACTGTGCAAAGCATGATGTGTTACTTTATGAGACTCTACGAGTCACAATGTATGCTATGACGGCAATAAAAAAAAAATAAAACAGACCAAAAAAAGCCTTTTATGGCAGGCAGTGTTAATTTAGTTGAGGAATGATTTTCGTCAACAACCTTTTTTCTTCTACTGAAACCGAGACAATGACTGAACTAAAATGAATGAAAAACGACAAAAACTAGGACTAAATGAACTGTCACTTGTCAACGAATAAAAACAAGACGAAAATGTTTGACAGAGATGACATCCAATCAGATCTTCAGCATCTAACTTTAGCATATGTGGAAAGGCGGGACGAGTTGGGTAACGATCCAATCAGTAAATCTCTAAGACGCATAGATTTGATTTGACCCCGGGGAGATCGTAAAACTAGCCTGGGTCTCAGGAAACCTACTCGACAATAATGGGAGAAAGAGGAGAGTCAATATATTGTCACATTTCTTATTTGATGTGAAGGAAAACCAGTCTCTTTGTAAACCGTGTGGGGCGGCTATCTCCGGTAAAAATACAACAAACTTGAAACGACATCTGCAGGAAAGTCATCCTGAAACCGCGGTCAAGCTATCAGCACCTAAACGGCGCGAGCTCCTCTTTTAGCGGTATTACGGTAAACGCACTCGAAGATCATGCTCAAGCCGATATTTCAGCCAATAAAGTATGGATTAAAATCTGTTTCCAGTTTGCGACGTGGAAATATTTTACTTTGCCTAAAAAGTGTTCATACTATCTTTAAGTAGAATTCAGATAACATAACTTTTATAATGTAATTATGAATAAATGCATATAGAGCATGCGTATATATCTGATCCATGTTTAATAAAGCTCATAATATATCGTTTATCCTATTCTACAATATCATGAGTGTCCACACCGAGTTTGAAGCAGATCTATGCTGGAAATTGAGTTATAACCACTTTAATGTATGCTATTATTATCATCAATGCATGAATGTAGATGTTTCATTTCGTCTAAGTGCGTATAATGCCTTAAATCTACTAAAACTACAAACAATAAATGACTAAATTTAAAAAAGACTAACTAAAACAAAATCAAAACTTGCTGCCAAAATTAACACTGGTGGCTGGGATGGAGGAAGGAATGCTAGGGATCATGGGAGATTCGAGGCTCAGAGGTTTAGAGGTGCTGAGCACCCAATGAGACCAACCCAGTGTTTTTTTTGTTTGTTTTAAACATACTTTTCATTCCCACACCTGTGAAGGAAGAACATGTGACTTACTGGGTAGGGACAATGTGACTGGAAAGGCACCAGCAGAGAAAACTTATAAACCATAGATTTATAAATTTTTACCATATACTTTCTATGGTATTAACATTTTTTCAGCTCATCAGAGACAAACTTTTGTTTAAATTAAAAAAATAAAAAATCAATAAATCAATAAATAGTTTAGGGGTGCTAGACATGCCTATGCTACAGATGTCAGACAATTAAAATATTTAATTACATTAACCACAGGGTTTTTGGTTTATACTTTAATCATGATTTTTTTTTTGTGCTTGCTCTCATGTGACTCTGAAAAAAAACTGTTTTGCATTAAAAATAAACATGATAGCTGCAGAGGTCACAGAGAACTCCTAAATTCATCGTGGGGTTCATAAAACCACTCGAATATTTTTAACAGTATATATGGGGCAGTGGTAGCCTAGCGGGTAAGGTACTGGACTATGGACCAGAAGGTCCAGGGTTCAAATCCCACCTCTTCCAAGCTGCCACTTTTGGGTCCTTGAGCAAGACCCTTAACCCACAATTGTTTGGATTGTACCAATTGTAAGTCGCTCTGGATAACGGCGTCTGCTAAATGCTGTAAATGTTATCCTGGAACATGGTAATACACTTCTCATCACACGATTCCATGAATATATACTGATTGATTGCCATTTGACAGAGAAGCCTTTCCCATGCCAGTGTGTGAAGCTCACAATATGAATTTTTTGAGACATGACATAAAAATCCTTTTCACATGACATTTCTGTTTTGTTTTTTTTTTTTCAATCCCCTTGTATCTATAAACTGGTAACCCATTGTACAGACACCATATACATACTTCTGTCTGGTGCTAAATGTCTAGCACAAAATAATCCAGCCATGTTAGAACATGGCTAAGATTACAGTAGAAATAAAAATGAATAAAGAGTGACTCACTTTTGGTAATCCTAAATCTGCTAACAACCGATCAGCCACAAACTCAATGTACTGTTTCATCAACAGGCTGTTAATCCCAATCAGGTCAACTGGTAAAGCCTCAGTCAGAAATTCCTGTAAAACAACAAGTCTGTTATCTGTCTATCATTACCAGTAAAAAACAGTAATGGTAGGCTTTTTAGTAGGCACTGACCTGCTCAATACTAACTGCTTTAGTGACAATATCCTTCACTCTATCAGCAGATGGCTTGTTCACCAAGTAGCTGTACATAAGGCAGGCAAAATTACAGTGCAGGCCCTGCACACAGAAGAGGAATTAGCTTCATTTCCTTAGAGCATGGACTGCATTTAACAATGTTTTAAAACTACACGGTATGCGCATTTTATACATATGTTAGAAACCAAACAGTTTGTACCTCATCTCTGCTGATGAGCTCGTTGGAGTAGGTCAGTCCAGGCATCAACCCTCTTTTCTTCAGCCAGTAGATGGCAGCAAACGACCCTGAGAAAAAGATTCCTTCAACCGCGGCAAACGCTACTAATCTTTCTCCTGCGGATATAAACATTAATACATTCATTTATTAGTACAATATTAATGCATTGAAAAAATATGAGGTCAAACTCATTTATAACGGCAGGAAAGCTGAGGCTATTATGCATAGTAAACTGTGCTAAATGGATGTAAACTGGTACTTCTAATCAATGCTAGCATTACTTCACAATGTAGCATTACTACACATTACTAGAAACACCTAACGGAATAAATGGCACTTGCCAAAAGTAGAGTTTGTGTCAGAGATCCACTGTAGAGCCCAATCTGCTTTTCTTTTCACACAGGGCAGGGTCTCGATGGCATTAAATAAATAATCTCTGGAAAAAATGGTCAGAAATTTAGGACAAATACCTAATGGGTGTACTTTTCACAGTTTTTTTCCATTCACACACTTGTACATCCTTGAGGGTTATTTGATGGTTTTAGATAGCTAAACACTGGTCTTAAAGTCCAAAAATAGAAAGGATTTGCTGCTTCAAAGCGTTTTCACACACCAAAATGACTTTAAACTGTGTTATACTTAGATATACTTGGTTTCCATTACAGGCTTCTTCATAGTACACTACATTGCCAAAAGTATTCGCCCGTCTGCCTTCACATGCATATGAACTTGAGTGACATGTCGTGCTTAACCCATAGGGTTTAATATGATGTCAGCCCAAATTTGGCAGCTATAACAGCTTAAGCTCTTCTAGGAAGGCTTTCCACATGGTTTAGGAGTGTGTTTATTTGAATTTTTGACCATTCTCCCAGAAGTGCATTTGTGAGGTCAGAGACTGGTGTTGGATGAGAAGGCCTGCCTCGCAGTCATCCCAAAGCTGTTCTATCGGGTTGAGGTCAGGACTTTTTGCAGGCCAGTCAAGTTCTTCCACACCAAACTCACTCATCCATGTCATTACGGACCTTGCTTTGTGCACTGGTGCACAGTCATGTTGGAACAGGCAGAGGCCATCCTCAAACTGTTCCCACAAAGTTGGGAGCATGAAATTGTCCAAATTGTCCTGGTAGGCTGAAGCATTAAGAGTTCCTTTCACTGGAACTAAGGGGCCGAGCCCAACTCCTGAAAAACAACCCCACACCATAATCCCCCCTCCACCAAACTTTACACTTGGCAAAATGCAATCAGACAAATATCATTCTCCTGGTAACCGTCAAACCCAGACTCATCCATCAGATTTCCAGGTGAAGAAGTGTGATTCGTCACTCCAGAGAACACATCTCATCTGCTCTAGAGTCCAGGGCAGCGTGCTTTACACCACTGCATCGGGCGCTTTGCATTGCGCTTGGTGATGTAAGGCTTGGATGCAGCTGCTTGGCCATGGAAACCCATTCCATAAAGCTCTCGACACTGTTCTTAAGCTAATCTGAAGGCCACATGAAGTTTGGAGGTCTGTAGCGATTGACTCTGCAGAAAGTTGCCTACCACTTCGTGACCGAGTTGTTGTTCCTAATTACTTTGACTTTGTTATAATACCACTGACAGTTGACTGTGGAATATTTAGTAATGAGGAAATTTCATGACTGGACTTGTTGCACAGGAATTCACTGAGCTTCTGAGAGCTCATTCTTTCACAAATGTTTGCAGAAGCAGTCTGCGTGCCTAGGTGCTTGATTTTATACACCTGTGACCATGGAAGTGATTAGAACACCTGAATTCAATGGTTTGGATAGGTGAGTAAATACTTTTGGCAATATATTGTATCTGTATGGGTTCTCCCTGAGTGACAAATCAAAGAACACAAGAATGCAAGCTGGAACCTTTTTTTGTTCCAAGAATGCAGCTCATACAGTCGCAGCAAATTGCATCTCAAATGTGTTGAACACACAAGGCATACCTGTCAAGTTCAGAAAATTTAAGTTAAGACAAAAAAAAACTAATAGAAATCACTTAAAAACTGGCAAAGCTTTAAAACACCTGTACCAACAAACACACACGCTTACATAATACAGTAACAGATTTTAACCTGAATGTCATCACGCTCTGGATTGTCTGCATCATCGAAGAGAAAAATCACAATTGTGTGGAGAATACCATTAATCTTCGCCTTAACGCACTATGATGTTGTACAAACATACGACCACAAGATGCCCCTCATATTGCGCATATATATATATATATATATAGAGAGAGAGAGATAGAGAGAGGAGGAGAGAGAGAGATAGAGAGAGACGAAGAGATGATATATAGATATATAATAGATGACAAACATATACATATACAGATAGACAACATCCACACACACACCACATACATATATAACACACACCAAACACATATATATATATATATATATATATATGATATAGAATTATATATATATATATATATATATATCTATTACCACATACATATACTCTACATATACATATATGTATGTATGTGTATATATGATATATATTGTGATTTATATATATATAGAGTATAGATATATATATATAACATATAAACCCACACACCACACACACACCACACACATTATATATATATTATATATTATATGTGTGGGTGTGTGTTTATATATATATATATATAAATACAATATATATAATATTTATACACATCCATATATGTATGTATGTATATAATATATATATCTATATATATATAATCTATATTATATATATTATATATTCTATGTGTGTGTATGTATATATATTGTATTAGAATATAATATATAACCAAACACACAACAACACACACATAGATATATATATTATAGATATGAATATATATCTATATATGTACATAATATAGTATATATATATAGATATATATATATATATAAGATGGGTTGGTGTATGTATATATATATATATTATATATATATATATTATATATATATATATATCTAACACACACACATAACATACACACACACACCACACACACACACACACAAACACCACACAACACACACACACAATATATAGATTATATTATAGTGTGTGTGGTATAGATATATTAGATATATATATATATATATATATAAACACACACAACATTATATAGATATTATATATATTATATATATGTGTGTGGGTGTGTGTGTGGGGTGTTGTGTGTGTGTGCGGGCGTTGGGTGTATGTACGTGTTGCTTAATATATATATATAATATACATACCACATATCACACCACACACACACACACACACATATATACACACACTTCAAACTAGGAGAGCTTTAGAGTAGTCACTCCTCATACTACACTGGATAGAGGAAGATGAATTATGACACTTGGGAGAACACGCCAAACTCAGGACCGATAGCAGCTAGAGCAGAGATCAAACCTAGTTCCCTGGAGCTGTACGGTACCAATGACACCTATTTCTAGTACTGCTTTTAAGACATCGTAACCTCCAGCTTTAATAAAACAGGTTTTGTCCAAATCATTACGTTTATGTATACACAACTATTACATGTCACATAATGCAGCATGTTCTTGAGTGATGTATTTGCAGTCTCTGCAAGTTTCCTTATAAACCCACATTACTAAACATGCTTAACCTCAACTGAAACTACGCAGCTGCCATCTGGGGTTCATCACGCTCCACTGGCTGAAGGTTAGGTACAGAGCAAATAACACTACCTGATCCCATTGTTTCCCCTCACCTTTTCTGTAGATCCTTGATGTAGGTATTGATCAGCATGCTATACATCTCAGAGTGCACACTCTCAATCAGGATTTGGAAGCTGTAAAACGAGCGAGCTTCTGGAACCTGCACCTCCTGGCTGAACCGTTGTACCTGCAAGAGAGCCATGGTTTAAATGAGTAGCAAAAATATTCTTCTTATTCTAAATATTATTAGCTATTAACTTTTACAGTATGGAAATATCACCTCTATAAAAGAATTAATGATACGGATTTGAAGATTTAATCTGTCTCCATACGAGTGTACACATATTTTGACTTTACGATGGGAATTCGATAATAAATATAAATACGCTGAATTTTTTATTTTCCTGGGCAAGCAATGCATAGCATATGCAGTTCTGTCCCTCACTCAGATGAGGAAGATGGCAGAGCGTGACGTAGGGAGTATCCCTACCATAAATAGGGGAGAACACACACACACACACACACACACACACACACACACACACACACAAGTTTTCCCAACTACAAAGAATGGAGAGGTCTGTAATTTTTATCGTAGGTACACTTCAACTGTGAGACAGAATCTAAAAAAAAATATATTCCAGAATATCACATTGGATGATTTTTAAATAATGAATTTGCATTTTACTGCATGTAATAAGTATTTGATACAACAGAAAAACAGAACTTAATATTTGGTACAGAAACCTTTGTTTGCAATTACATAGGTCATATGTTTCGGGCGGCATGGTGGCTCGCTTTGCCGCCTCACAGCAAGAAGGTCCTGGGTTCAATCCCAGGGTGAAGTGGCCTGGGTCCTTTCTGTGTGGAGTCTGCATGTCCTCCCCATGTCCACGTGGGTTTAGTCCGGGCACTCCGGTTTCCTCCCACAGTCCAAAGACATGCATGTTAGGTTAACTGATTACACTAAATTGCCATGGTTTGAGTGTGGTCTCTGGCGACATAAGGAGCGACGTGTCCGCTGGAGTATTCTCGGTTGCATCAAGTGTTAGTGGGCAGACCCTGCACCGGCGAGACAAGCGCCAGGAAAAAGAAGACGACAGAGGTCAGATGTTTTCTGTAGTTCTTGACCAAATTGTCACACACTGCAGCAGGGATTTTGGCCCACTCCTCCATACAGATCTTCTCCAGATCTATCAAGTTTTGGGGCTGTCGCTGGACATTGAGATTCAACTCCCTCCAAAGATTTTCTATTGGGGTCAGGTCTGGAGACCGACTAGGCCACTCCAAGACCTCAATATGCTTCTTACGGAGCCACTCCTTAGTTGCCTTGGCTGTGTGTTTCAGGTCATTGTCATGCTGGAAGACCCAGCCACGACCCATCTTCAATGCTCTTACTGAGGAAAGAAGGTTGTTGGCCAAAATCTCGCGATACATGGCCCCATCCATCCTCCCTTCAATACAGTGCAGTCGTCCTGTCCCCTTTGCAGAAAAGCACCCCCAAAGTATGTTTCCACCCCCATGCTTCACAGTTGGGACGGTGTTCTTGGGGTTGTACTCGTCCTTCTGCCTCCTCCAAACACGACGAGTGGAGTTGATACCAAAAAGCTCTATTTGTCTCATCTGGCCACAAGTCCTTCTCCCATACCTCCTCTGGATCATCCAGATGGTCATTGGCGAACTTCAAACGGGCCTGGACATGTGCTGGCGTAAGCAGGGGGACCTTTAGTGCCCTGCAGGATTTTAATCCATGACAGCGTAGGGTGTCAGTAACGGTAATCTTTGAGACTGTGGTCCCAGCTCTCTTCAGGTCACTGATCAGGTCCTCCCGTGTAGTTCTGGGCTGATTCCTGACCTTTCTCAGAATCATCCTTACCCCATGAGGTGAGATCTTGCATGGAGCCCCAGACCGAGGAAGATTGACAGCCATCTTGTGTTTCTTCCATTTTCTAAAAACAGTTGTTGCCTTCTCACCAAGCTGCTTGCCCATCATCCTGTAGCCCATCCCAGTCTTGTGCAAGTCTACAGTTTTGTCCCTGGTGTCCTTGGACAGCTTTTTGGTCTTGGCCATGGTGGAGAGGTTGGAGTGTGATTTATTGTGTGTGGACAAGTGTCTTTTATTGGTAATGAGTTCAAACATCTGCAATTAATACAGGTAACGAGTGCGGAATAGGAGGGCTTCTTAAAGAAAAACTAACAGGTCTGCGAGAGCCAGAATTCTTGCTGGTTGGTAGGTGATCAAATACTTATTTCATGCAATAAAATGCAAATTAATTACTTAAGAGAGAGAGGTGCACACACAAATTCGTAAGTGAAATAAGCTGACCAGGTTTTCATTGACGATGCCATCACTTGCCGCAAAGAAAGCCAAGACGTGGGAAATGAAGTGCTGCTCCTCAGGCTTCAGTCTTTCCCAGTGAACTAGATCCTTTGACAAATCCACCTGCAAGTAAAGAGCAGGGATATCGATGTTTCCAAATTAAATAATCAGCAATCTTTCTTTCTTGCCAGACTGTTTAGTCATAAAAAACATTACATTATATACATGCCATCAAAGGGCAAGGTAAAAGACAAAAAAACTGTTATACTGCACTCAAGTCTTCTCTCAACTTATCTCATAAATCAGTCACGCACCTCTGGTCTGGCGCTCTACATGACACAAGGACCTCTGAGACCCATTGGCAAGGTGGAACTTACTGTGGCATAACTCTGACCCTAAGAACCAGGACCTTTAACCTGGTAGAAAAAGGCTGGTGTACAGACCCATGCCCTGAACTGGTTGTTCATATTACACCTCTGGAAAGGTGAGGTTTGGGCTACCCACATTGCCTACACAGGATTCAAGGAATCCACCGGGCTAAGGACAAGGTTTGAGGTACTGGGTTGCACTGGGTTAGAGGTAGTGAAAGACCAAATAACCGGTCTTTTAATTAATCCGGCCTTTTAACGCCATTTTGAAATAATCAGCGGCGGCCCATATCTGTACCTATATCGGCCGATATGTACACTATTCAAAAATAGTGGGGAAAAAGCAGACAAAACTTCATTTCCAGAACTTGCAGCTCACAAAACTGGGACTATTGAGTGACTAAAAAAGATGCTGAGATTCAGTGAGGGTGGGGCCACTTAGAGAAGATGAAAACGTTTCCAGCAGTACTGCTTGCTGCTTTTAACTACAACTGGGATTAAATCAAAAAGATGCTGAAAAAGCATCTCCACTACTCTAACATTGTTTATATTTTTTACACATAAGTATTTACACATTTTCATTTTTACCCAGAAATAAAATGATACTGTTATTTGGTAATATATGTTGTAGTTAAGAGCAATAAAACTTTACATTTTTAACTTTTAAAATTTGCAAACAGAGAAAGAGCATTTATAGCTTAAATAAATGTTCATTTAAGTTCAGCAATTTGGTGTCTCATTTACTGTTATTAGCTTTATCAGTTGCAAAATATGTGATATCGGCATTACATCACCCTGCTCTCTAAATATCGGCAATTTAAAAAACAATATTGGTTGACCACTAGTTAGAGGTCTCAGTTCTCTTTACATCTCATTGCCGGCTTCCTGCCCACTTCCATACCAGGTCAGGGTTGAGTTCTGGGTCCATCTACCTGTCTGGGTTTCACCACACCAGGGGCTTTTCAAGTTTTAACGTTCCTTGGGTAACGTGCTGGGTCTGAACTGCCCCAGTCCAGGGGTGCCCCATGTGGGTAACATAATTAAGGAAAGTCCAGTGTTGCACAAGTGGGAAACAAAATGGCAGTTTACAATAAAGATTACATGAGAAGTGTGTACAAACTTTGGCATACATACTAACGGAGAAAAGAAAAGAAAAACATGTTAAAGTCATAAATTACAGCTGTTAAGTCTGTTAGAAACGATGGCCTCAGTAATTTAACCACAGGAAGAAAGACATTGCTATCTAACATACGATCTACCCAGGTGTGTTTTTACACTCCAACTACTCTACTTTTACTAACAAATATGAAAAAAAATCTCTGATATTTGTGGATAAAACAATCTTACCCAACAAGAAACAGCATTCAGGATTATTTACATTTAGTCACAAGCTTATAAGTACATTTTACAGAATTAAGTAGGCACCCACCAATCAGAGCAACTTTACAATGGGTACAATCTTACAAGGTGAAATCCAACCAATTAAGGGTTACTGACCTTGCTCAAAGGTTCAAAAGTGCTCTTTTGGCTGTGTTGGACCTTAATCCCTCAACCTGCTAGTCAATAGTTCATTACCTTATCAGTTCAACTCCCAGTGCCCTACATTTTATCGAAAGCAACTTACAACTGATTGAACTTCCATTACAATCCAGGCAGTTTAGAGTTAAGGACCTTGCTCAGTGGATAACAACAGTTGGTCAGCTTGAGTTTTGAACCCTCAAACTACTGGTCATTAGTCCAGAATCTTAACTAATGGGCCAGTATTTAGTATGGAACAAATGCAGGCACTATTTAGTAAGAATGACCTATTTGCTAAGAAATAATTCAGCTGGAAATTGAGAGATTGTTTCCAAGTGCATAATCAGTGTTTGCAAATTCTCAGTAGTAAATGAACAGGATTTACTGGGCTATGGACCAAAAGGTCCACGGTTCGAATCCCACCTCTGCCAAGCTGCCACTGTTGGGTCCTTGAGCAAGGCCCTTAACCCACAATTGCTTGGATTGTAAGACTGTATCAATTGTAAGTCGCTCTGGATAAGGGCGTCTGCTAAATGCTGTAAATGTAAATGTACTCATATGCTGAGAACGTTTGGTTTAATCGAGACAGAATCAATCTAAAACAAACTGCTGAGCTACGAAAGGCCCATAGCACAGTAAGCTTCCTGCTTATCTAAACTGAATGACATGCTCAAACTCATTACCTACTTATCACCCTGCAAGCCACAATCTATGTACCACACAGCACAATTGGATTGTATGGCACCACACATGGAAATCTCTGCACTTTAGATTAGCTCAGGCTTTTCAGATGATCTGACAATACTGTCATTTAATCACAGAACCCGTTCGTGAAGTAACAATATGCACAAATTCACCATTCTTGACAGTATAATGCAGCACTGAATTCTATGTCATCGGCCTCACTAGTACTGTGTTACGACTACTTTATAATATTTTAAAATGACAAATATATAAGATGAAGTACGGCATCACCTCTTCCACGGTCCAAAATGAGGCCTGTGCTTGTTTGTACATTTTCCATATTTCTGGGTACTGAATGGGAAAGATAACAAAGCGTCTCTTGTTTTCTCTAAGAAGTGGCTCATCTTCATTGCTCTTTGGATCCATTTCCTTGTGATCATTCTGAAAAACAAGAAATCTAATGAAAAACATTGCTACATTATTAAGGTCTTATGGTCTTTAATCAACTATCGGCTACTAACACGATTCAGCTGGCTACTAACAAATTTCAGATGACTAACTGGTCTAAACCAGTCTGAATATGAACCAGTTGAAACCTGTTGATGTTCAAAATGAGAAGTCATTTAAAGAATAACATTCATTAAGGAGTTCTGAATCACTGATAGAGTCCTCGACCACAGAAAACATTCGCAATGGTAACAAAGCTCGGCATTTGACTGCATGTCCACCAAGTCAGACAGTTATATTCAACATTGCTGAAGTTATTATTTGACTAAAAGCCAAGACAGAGTGACATCAAGTCATCAGGATAAAAAAAACTCTAAGCAATATGCCTTAATGCACAACAAAAACAGGTGTAAACAGGAGTCAATGTTTGTGACACAACTGTAAGAAACTGGCTGTATGAAATGGAATCAACATGCACAAAAACCCAAAGAAACCAGCACTAACACCTAAACAGAAGAAAACCAGGTTGCAGTGGGATAAATAGAAGCAATAAAGGCGTGTGGACAATGGATGAATGTGATATTCAGCAGTGAATCACAAGTCAGCTATTGTTTGGTGCCTTGGAACGAAACATATAAAGATGGCTGCCTGAAGAAAAGAATCAAATTTCCCCACTCATTGACAGTATAGGGTTGCATGTCAGGTAAAGGACCAGGGGAGAGGGCATCATTAATTCAATAGACAATACACATGTGTACAATGAGATTTTGTACACTTTTCTCAGTCCATCAATAGAAAACAGATTTTACAAATGACAATGCATCCTGCTACACAGCAAAGAGTGCATTTAAGAAAGGCATATCAACTCAGTGACATGACCAGCAAGAAATGAATTTACAGCTGATTGAACTTTATGGTGGAAATGAAAAAAAAAAAAAAAAAAAAAAAAAGGTCCATGACAAGGCTTTCATCCCACAAAGGGAAGAAAGAGCCGTGCCTAGCCAGTGGCATAGGGCGCAAAGGCAGAAACAACCATAGACAGGGAGCGAATCAATCACAGGGCACAGACACACTTGGGGCACTTCAGAGACACCAATTAACCCAACACATCTTTGGACTGTGGGAGGAAACCGGAGTAAACCCATACAGACACAGGGGACATGTAAACTCCACATAGAAAGGACCCAGAGCGCTCCAACTGGGGATTGATCCCAGGACCTTCTCACTGTGAAGCAGCAGTGCTACCCACCATGGCACCGTGCCACCCGATATGCCATGCTTCACGAAACCACAACGTTCAGTTATTAAACAAAAATTGTTTGGTTTCATACCTGATTTGTTCGTTTGCCACGAAGTATAAAGCTAGGTGGCATACTCCAAGTGTGGTGATTCCATAACTTCTGGCAGGGGTTGGATATGTAACATAATTTTTAGCACACACCCAGAAATAGGCTGTACAAATCATTTTTGACATGCTACTTGAAAAGTAGGGCCGAATACATAACATGCCCACAATGATTTTTTTCCGGACTACTGTTGGCTAATGGTAGAACCTCTGGAGAACAAAGCTTTTATGCTCTGTATGGTTTATTGTTTATATAACTAGCACTCCACAGAATTTGTCAGGAAATTAATGTTAGCGTTTTATTTAAACGAAAATGGTCGAAACTTGACAAGTGAGGTCTGAAATGACTTTTCCACAACGTTGAGACGGAACACGTCTAAACAAAAATGTCAAAGCGCTCTATAACCATTTAGTTAAAACCACTAAATCGGACTTAATTTAAGTTCATTGAGCATAATTGAAAGACAAGTCCATGATAAACACAAGGCATTTACCGCACGCAGGTCTTTATTATGAAACGTTACATAACGCACTTAAAGATCGCCTCCAATCCTTATCACAGTCAATACAACAGAACGCAATAACATACCTTTATTACCTGGTATCTACTGAGGTCCGTGGGCATAGTTATCAGATGCGAGTCCATTTTAAAACATTGTAATCAAATAAAACCTGCGCTCAGAGCTCGTCGGCATTTAAACCTCGCACACAACGAACTCCACGCCAAGAGATGTGACGTAAAAACACAACGCCGGCTCTGCTCTGACAGGATCAAACTGCGTCATTTATATGCGCTTAAGTAGGCCATGTGCAGGCTGATATGGGTTCGTTTCATGGCGTGGAAAGCGCGTGAGTTAGGTTTAACCAGATAATAGGTGTCAAAGGTTGGCCTCTACTGACCAGTCAGTCACATGCTGTGTTTAAAGTACACTTTAAATAAATGAATTATTGAATAACTTGTAATCGCCTTAGATAATTAGATTATCTATAAATAGCAGGGTCTGTTTTGGCCTTGAATGTCTATCAGGTGTTGTGTCTTCTTTCGGCCTTGTAATATACACTGCTCGGCCAAAAAAAGGGTCACCACCTGGATTTAACTAAGAAAATAGCTACATATTAAAAAAAAGAGCCTCCCATCAGATAATTACTGCATTGGTGATTATGTTTCAGCTGGCAACAAGTTATTTCACCCTAACTGATGCAGTGAGTAGCTTCTCATTTCTTAAACAACCATGTCGAAAGAGTGGTTCAGGGAGCATAAGACATAATTTTCACACATGGATTGGCCACCACAGTCCAGACCTGAACCGCATTGAGAATCTTTGGGATGTGCTGGAGAAGACTTTGTGCAGTGGTCCAAATCATCGTCAATACAAGATGTTGGGGAGAAATTATTGCAACTCTGGACAGAATTGCTTCTGCAATGTCACAACATTTATTTCTGTACAGAGTTGCATTCATTTTACCCCAAGCTCTTGTATTGATGATGGGTGATTTGGACCACTGCTCGAAGTCTTCTCCAGCACATCCCAAAAATTCTCAATGAGGTTCAGCTCTGGACTCTGTGGTGACCAATCCATGTGTGAAAATTATGCCTCATGCTTCCTGAACCACTCTTTTATAATTTGCCCTTTCTGAAACAGATTAACATCTTTTCCATGACCACAGGATGTCTTTCAATGTGGTTGTTTAACAAATGAGAAGCTACTCACTGCATCAAATCAGAAAAAGTTGGGACAGTAAAGAAATGTATGAATCCAAGATGTTTCATGTTTTGTCTGGTTAGCTTCATTTCATATGTTAATATACATCCAGTCCTATATTTCAGGTCAACAACCCATTCCAAAAAAAGTTGGGACTGGGGTAATTTAGGGCTAGTAATTGGGGGAAAAAAAAAAAAAAGAGAATCAAGGTGATGTCAACAGGTGACTATTCATGATTTGGTACAAAAGCGGTATCCACGAAGGGCCCATCTAAGTGTCTCTGAGGAGCAAAGATGGGCGGTTTTTCAACAATGAGAATTGTTTAAAAACATGTTCCTTGAATAAGATTGAAAGAGATTTGCATATTTATCACTTCATAGTGCATAATGTCATTAAACGATTCAAGGAATCTAGAGGAATTTCAGTGTGTAAAGGGCAAGGGTGCGAGCCTAAACTGGAGACCTCAGATGGAACTTCATCAAGAACTGCCATTCAACAGCAGCTGATGTAACCACATGGGTACCGGATTACTTTGGCAAACCATTATCATGTACTACAGTACGGAGTCACATTGAAAAACTCCACTTAAAACTTTACCTGTGCAAAAAAGATTGTTACCATGTCCAGAAAAGGCATTGACTTCTCTGGGTTTGGAGGCATGTGAGATGGGCCATCACAGACTGGAAATGTGTATTGTGGTCAGATGAATCAATATTCCAGATCTTTTTTTGAAGAAATGGTCATTGTGTACTCCAGACCAACAATGAAAAGGACCATCCAGACTGTAATCAGCAACAAATCCAAAAGCCTGGGTCTGTAATGGTATATGGTTCAGTCAGTGCCCTTGGCAAAGGTCATTTTCAGTTCTGTGATGGCAGCAATAATACAGAAAAGTACACTGAGGCTTTAGAGCAACATATGATGCTTTCAAGATGACATTTTCCAAAGCTGCATTGTTCAACAAGGCAATGCAAAACCACTAGCTGCACCACTAGCTTTACAAAGACATGGCTGTGGAAGGGTATAGTATATTCTTCCTCCAAACACGTCTAAAAGGTTTGGAATGAAACAACACCTGTAACACTTAATCACTTGGTATCCTCTGTGCTTAAATATCTTTAAAGGAATGGCAACATTACAAAGTGGTACATGCTTTACCATCACATTGCAGGCCTGGGTGTATATTACAGGGACTGTGCTAGCAGTTAAGGTACTAGACGATGGACCAAAAGGTCCAGGGTTCATATCCCACCTCTTTCAAGCTGGTACTGTTGGGTCCTTGAGCAAGGCCCTTAACCCACAATTGCTTGGATTGTAAGACTGTGTAAGTCACTTGTAAGTCGCTCTGGATATGGGTGTCTGCTAAATGCTGTAAATGTATTAACAAATGTTGAGCAGACAACACTAAATGTCTTGGGTTGACACTGTCTGCAATGTAATAATAGTCAATTTGCCTTTTCTGTACTGTCCCTTTTTCTGATTTGGGATTATATAATGCCTGATTAAACACATCAACACAGATTAGAAGCTCCATGGCATGTTTCCAGCACCAAGTGGAGTCCTTGCCACAAACAGTTTGGGGCATTCTGAAAGTGAAGAGCAGTTTCTGTACCTTGCAGTTCTTGAGGTGCAGGGGTTCTAGTCAGTATTGGAACGGTGTTTGCTATAAAGCAGCACTGTTGCTTCCCAGCTTCAGAGATCCAGGTTCCCAGTCCAGCCTCTGCCTTTGTGTGGTAGGCATGTTCTCTTCAAGTCTGCACGAGTTACCTCCAAGTATTCCAACTTCCTTCCACAATCCAAAATCATGTTAACGGCGGTCTTCAGTGTCCCAGTGCCCCCTCAACCAATAAGCATGGTCATGAAACCCATCAGTAAAGCTCTTAATCCATAACAAAGATCATTACAGATAAAACATCTAATAAAAAGGACTTAAGATTGTAATGTTCAACTTTGCTCTTGTACTTAGTTTGCGTGTTATGACTCGAGAAGTTTCCTCGTTTCATAGACCTCATGTCCTCATGTCAAACATGTTAGTGTTAGAGAAAGACACATCATTTCTTCAGATGATGAAATGTATTATTTTAATGTTAGTTTCATTACTTTAACACAATAATTACAGTCAAAACAGGATATGGTCCATGATTACTGCCTTACACAAGAATCCTATGCTGCTAATGTAGTGATTTCATTACCTGGGTAGACACATGGGTATTCAACAAAGCTCATGGAAGGTCAAAAGCACTTTAAGATATGATCAGAATTTTCTGACAATGTTAAGAGCTTGATAATTTAACACTGGTCCATTTTAAAATACAACCCACAAGGTTAAGGAACAGTCTCCCCAGAGAACCAGCAGGTCGGGACAGTTGAAGTTCCAGTAATACATATAAAACTATTTACATGCTGAATATGAAAGCTAATGTTTATCAGTGCCTTGATCAAATCTTAAACGCTTTTACACAGATTCCGGGGGGGAAATTGAATTCTGGCCTTTGTGTATTATAGTACTGTAACAGCATTTTAAGCAATTTCGTCACATTGCTTTCAAAACTCTAAGTATTGTATCTGCACCTGGAAAAAAGCAGGTCACTTGACATAAGTACTCCAATTTTCCAAAAGTCTGTTCACATAGATGAAACCAGGAACATCATTACATACACAGCACTAACGGGAAATGCTGCCACAACCCATGTACTGAAGATATGACAACAAGGAGCCTAAATATACACTACACAGTTCTATAAATACACTGCCAACAACAATGGGTAATCACTGATATCAAATCCAAATCAATAATTTACTGTCAGTTCTACATACCAGGGCCATAACGTGTTTGACTCCATATTCTAACTCATTAAAATCACACTGGCTTGTGAATATAGACGAGTGCATATGATGAAACAGACAACAAGACTGTCAGCAGGTAATCAGTATAGAATTAATTAATTGAACACTTATGTAAAACGATTTTTATATAGAAACCCAAAACTGGGATTCCATCTCCACAGTCATCCCATTTTTTTTTTGTTTTTGTTGCATACGTTATTACTAAATGCTTCTTTGAATCCATTGGCTGATAAGGAAAAAATTTCAATCAAATTGTGTGAATCTCGCATCAAAAACAATTATTCTGTGGATCCCAATGCTACTGGTCATCTTTTCTCGAGGCTAAGCGTCATTGTCCCATCCGAGGCTGCTGGATCAGCCACAGTGCCCAGGTCCGAGCCAGAGTCCTAGAAGCCCATATACTGCACTAATGAAATATTTTCATTGTGTCAAGACAGATTCCAGCCTCCTGCATCAAAAACCTGAGGTGGAAAAAACACCAGTAAGCAAGGCCATATTGCAAGATCATCCCAAACACTTGTGAAATGAGTCCATTGATGCCAGAGGGAGTTCTAGTGAAGAATGATTTCTCCAAGTTTGCCTAAAAACATCCCTCATGCTACAAGAACAAAATGTTCATTGGTTGACTGACTGTATTTTATTGGCCATATCAGCAAAGTACATTACATAGTACACAGCAAATACAGTGGTAGCTGTCTGACTAGGCTATAAATGATAACAGATTCTTTTGTGTGATAAACGTTCAGGATTTTCCAGGTGGAGTCCTTCAAATTCCTGTGGAGTGTAATGTTTTTGTCTTTGGTATTAAGTTCAGTGTGGCCTATTAAATATACAGTGGTGCTTGAAAGTTTGTGAACCCTTCACATGTTTCTTGTATTTCTGCTTAACATGTGCCTAAAACTTCATCAGATTTTCACACAAGTCCTAAAAAGTAGATAAGAGAACCCAGTTAAACAAACGAGACAAAATATATTACTTTGTCATTTATTTTTTGAGGATAAAATGATCCAATATTACAGATTAGTGAGTGGCAAAAGTATGTGAACCTCTAGGATTAGCAGTTGATTTTGAAAGTGAAATTAGAGTCAGGTGTTTTCAATCATGGGATGGACAATCAGGTGTGAGGGGCTCCCTGTTTTATTTAAAGAACAGGGATCTATCAAGTCTGCTCGTTCTCACAACACCATGTTTGTGGAAGTGTATCATGGCATGAACAAAGGAGATTTCTGAGGACCGAAGAAAAAGAGTTGTTGATGCTCATCAGGCTGGAAAAGGTTACAAAAACCATCTCTAAAGAGTTTGTTGGACTCCACCCAATCCACAGTCAGACAGATTGTGGTACAAATGGAGGAAATTCAAGACCAGTTGTTACCCTCCCCAGGAGTGGTCAACCCAACAAAGATCACTCCAAGAGCAAGTTGTGTGAATAGTTGGAGGCGAGGTCACAAAAGACCCCAGGGTAAACTTCTCTAGCAACTGAAGGCCTCTCTCACATTGGCTAATGTTAATGGTTCATGAGTCCACCATCAGAAGAACACTGAAGCAACCAATGGTGGGTTGCATGGGTAGGGTTTGCAAGGAGAAAGCCACTGCTCTCCAAAAAGAACATTGGTGCGCTCGTCTGCAGTTTGCTAAGATCAACGTGGACAAGCCAGAAGGATATTGGAAAGAATGTTTTTTGTGGACGGATGAGACCAAAATAGAACTTTTTGGTAAAAAAGAAAACGCATTCTGTTTGGAGTAAGAAAAACACTGCATTCCAGCATAAGAAACCTTATCCCATCTGTGAAACATGGAGGTGGTAGTGGTCCATGGTTTGGGCCTGTTTTGCTGCATCTGGGCCAGGAGACGCTTGCCATCATTGATGGAACAATGAATTCTGAATTATATCAGAGAATTCTAAAGGAAAATGTCAGGACATCTGTCCATGAACTGAATCTCAAGAGAAGGTTGAGGTCATGCAGAAAGACAACGATCCTAAGCACAACAAGTCGTTCTACTTACCAAAGAATGTTACAGAAGAATTAAAAAGTTAATGTTTTGGAATGGCCAAGTCAAAAAGTCCTGCATCTACTTTTAGGGACTTGTGAGAAAATCTGATGATGTTTTTGGTCATATTTTATGCAGAAATGTAGAAGATTCTAAAAGGTTCACAAAGCTTTCAAGCACCAATGTATGTTTGGTAATAGTGGGGTGTTGCAGGCTAACATCTTGGCTCCATATCCCCCATAAAGTAAATACTTGCGGCTGTCACGATGCCCATATTTCAGCATTTGATATAAATTTGATTTATCCTTATATATCTTTTATTTAATGTGTATTGTATTGCATTATGTAATTTATTACTATATCATTCATTGTCACATTCCTCTACCATCTGTTAACAAAGCAAATATTGATCTTGAAAGGTACAAGAACAAATCACTGGCCTTGAGGGCCTTATCTTCTCAGAACGTGGAATGTCATGAAATTTCCTAGCAAACAAATGGAAACCACACTGGAGGGGGCAGTAATGGCCTAGCAGCTAAACGACAGGACTACTAACCACTGTATTGAGGGTTCAGGTCCTAGCTAGAAGCTAACTCTGTTAAGACTCTTTAGCAAGGCTCTTAACGCTTAATTGCTTAGATTGTAACTTGTAGGATTGTAACAGTGCTGAGTCACTCTTGATAAAGCAATTTTCGTAACTAATTTCCTGTGCTAATAGATTGTGCATATTGCAGTTTAAAAAAGAGAAAAAGAAAACAGTGTGTTAAAATGTGGATGAAGTTATGACTCAGAAGATGGTGACAGGAAGACTTGCTTAGTCTGCAGAATAATCATTTTTTATACTGATCCGATCAGATTCCATAAAACCATCATGATACAGTGAAGGCCAATAGTCAGAGACCACTTAGGGTACTTGTAGTTCGGTTCACTTGGTCTGGACTCATACTGATTTTTAAATTATCCTGCCATTCTCCTTTTTAAAACAGTTCTTCTTAATGTAAGTAACAGTTAAAAAAGGGAATATTCAGTGTGTTTGTTACCAGTCACTTGTAGACACTGTGTAAATACACAGGGGGTTTAGCAAAGTCACTGATGACCGCTTCCTCATGACCACTGGCCCCCATGTTTTTTGAAGATGAGCCAGTCCCCCCCCCTCCCACAGAGAGCTCCGGAAGAAGGCAGTGCTCCATCACCTGGTCCAAAGCATCACAAGTCGGCCCCCACAAGCTACTAGAAAACACTGGCTCATCATCTGCTGAGAACGACACATCTGCAAACAAAACCAAACACTCTACCACCAGACTTAAAATCACCTTGTTTTGTTAACGCTTTTTGATGGCCTTACATGTACATGCACTTGTAGGGTTTATTACCTTGTGTACCATGGGGGAGGAGTGGTGCTTCCCATCAGCTTGCCGACGAAAGATCCCAAATAACACCCGTCACTCACAAATAGTACGCAAGCTCTTGGTCGTCAGCAGGAGTCAGCTCTGCGGGGGGTTAAAGTAACCAGAAGTAAGAGCATGTACTCTAGTTTGAGATTTTATTACAAAGATGGACAACTTGCTCTGTATGGCCAATGCTCAATATCTATCGGATTTGGATGTTTAAGGTAACAATTAGCTTACTGGAGCACCAATTAAAAGATTAGTTGTAGCATTTCCCATATTTAACTGTACAACAAATTAAGTCATAATCATTCTGTAACAGACAGAAATAAGGAGCAGCACTGCTTGTTTCTTTTTTTATATCATGTCAACATACAGCACATCATCAAATTGCTATTTGAGAGAGGAGAAAGATTAAAAAATACAAGTCACACAACTTGTAACTGCGGGTAATTTTTTGTTTAACAAGGCAAAATGGAAACAAGTAAACAGTTGCAAAAGTGCTGGGTTTGGGTAACAGAGGGCCTTTGGCTGCCCTCAGGTTTCACTCAGACATGGCTGGTTGTGTCTTTTGGAGGACACAGGTGGGTGCAACAGCGACCCCTGCAGAGCCTTGCAATGCATTGCTATCCCCATCCAGGGCATGCCTGTGCCAATAGAAATTCCAGGATGGGATAATGTCCAGACTCCAGCCCACCTCCATACTGCATAATCAGCCCTAGTGACACTACAAACTGTGACCATAACTACGGCTGGGTACCATTTGCATTTTATTGATTCCAATTCTGCGTAACGATTCCAAGTTTCTAATCCAAAATAGTGAAAAAAGAAAAAATGGGTCAAATGTTTAGGTATGAAAAATATATTTTCTATACATTTCAACTTCAAAAGTAATAATTTTTACTTAGTTTTTATGTTCCCATTTAAACCTGCACTAAATCAGTGGCCTAAAGTCAAAAAGTAATTTTTACGTTAAGCATTTTAAAGGTTTAAAGAAAAAAAGCTCAACTTAAAAGGATTACTTTCCCTTTGGACCACGTGTTTGTCGTTTCAGCAGTACAGTGTATTTATTACCAGTAATAAGAGAAAGAGGTTTGGTGTTCCTAGGTCATTAGAACATTCAGCCATGTTAAGCTTTTCCTTATAGGTTTAAATGAGAAGGAAAAAAAGCTCAACATAAAATGATTACCGTATTTTTCGGACCATAAGGCGCACTTAAAATCCTTTAATTTTCTCAAAAATCGACAGTGCGCCTTTAAATGCGGTGCGTCTAATGTATGAATTAATTCTGGTTGTGCTTTCTGACCTAGAACCGATTGTAGATGGTACACGGCGCTCATAAATCTGTCAAAATGTTTTAGCACGGTCTTTGGTAGGTTACGAAGCTTACGGCCACCGTAGTGCGCAGCATCGCGGAGTAATACGGTATGTGCTTCAGCATTACGGTGTGTGCATTCATTCATTTCGAAGCGGGATTTCAAACACAACGCTATCAGTCAAGCAGTACAACATGGTCATAGAGCCAGCTGTTGAGAAGAATTCAGCATTAACGAATCAATGGTACGGAAGTGGAGGAAGCAAAAAGACGCCCTGCGCCAGGTAAAGACCAAACTGAGCTTCGACAGAACTTTGTCAGAGTTTTGTTTCATTTCATGCGCCTTATAACCCGGTGCGCTTTATGTATGAAAATAGATCCGTTAGCAGCCGATCATTGATATTGCGTCTTATAATCCAGTGCGCTTTATGGTCCGAAAAATACGGTACTTTCTTTTTGGGCCACAGGTTTCTCAGTTCGGCAGCAGATCTTACTTAATACCGGTAAGCAGATAGAGAAGTTTGGTATTCCTAGGTCATTGTTTTAGGACATTACAAATGTTAAACTTTGTTCATGTTAAGCGTTTTATGCTTTCCCGGCTAACGTAGCATTCGGACAACAAGACCGCGGTCGGTTGAACCCGGCACACTGCTGAAGCTCAATATCATGCTGGTGCCTTAGATGTTTTGCCATGTTGGAGGTGCAGCGTCCTTTACAACAGATCAACTTCTCACAAATACTGCATGTAGCCTTTTCATTTCTCTCAAAGTGGAGCCAAATTTGAGCGCTTTTGAGCTTCTGCTAATGCTCCAGCTGAGCGCATCACAACAAAACTACTTGAGGATGTACATGATTACATGACGCACCGGTCCGGACAGATAGGAGCCTGCTTAATAGAGATATAGTTTGGCAATAATCACAGTCGTGTACCTGAAGCATAAAGTGCATAACCGATAAGTGGAATCGAAAGTTGACTTTCTTTAACAGGTACAAGCTTCTTGGAATTTTGGAATCGGTACTGATACCCAACCCTAAGCACCCCCAAAATGGAATGTCCCAATTATATCATCCCTGTACTTGTGAAGAGTTAAGGAACCCACCTCTAGACTCACCATGGAGATCCTTAGCCGCTAGTTTCTTTCCAATGACATTTACAGCCAGGGTAAAAGAGGAAGACACATAAAACATTCCTGGTTCAGCGATGACTCGCACCCCAGACATGAGAGGAAAATAGGCCTCCAGCAGCGATCTAATAGCAGCATGGGTCTATTCAGGGAAAATAAAATAAAACAAATTCAGCACACCTGTACCTAAAGTTATTGTGGTATTGGTAAAGATGCAGTACGAGACAAACGCCACCTGATTTAATCGCAACTCAGAGTCACTAAATCCACTCCCAAGATCCAAAATCTCCATATTAAACCCCAACTCCTCCTGTGGATGAACAAAGACATTAGAAATTTAACCAGTGACAAACTCTGCCTGCACATCCAGTTTTCTTAGTAGCATATAAAATTAATTCTGCTTTCTGGAGCCTGCCGTCACAAAACATCACCCCTGCTTACTGTGTACTGACAAAATAAATCAATACTGTGTTCGGTATTCAAGCTCATGATCTTGGTCATGCCTATTACTAAAGACATATAAATGAATTGTAATTGATTTGTAATTGTAATGTAATTTTCCCCCACTCACCCCCATATCAAACACACAGCGGGCATCAGACAGTGCATGGGCATAAACTTGAGGGTCTTTGCATGATCCTGGTACATGGAACCTAGGGTTATGAAGAGAAGAGGAGTAAATCTTTTGGGAATCACTATGAGTAATTTCAATGTAATGGTCTTTTATAAAAAGGACTTACACTACACCAACAACATCCACACTCAGTTCCTTGGCAGCTTCTAGAAGATGCCTACAGCTTTTCAGATTGCAGCCAAACACCATGCTTGTTTCCTCAGTCTGAGCCTCAGTGCACAACTGCAGAAGCAATCTGTGAAGTTTTAAAGAGAATAAATTGAGTCTGGACCTAACCAATCCACAGTCAGACAGACTGAGGTCATTCAGGATCACCGTTACCCTTCCCAGGAGTGGTCGCTCCAAGAGAACAAAAGTGTCTCTCATAGTCCACCATTAGGAGAACACTGAACAACAATGGGGTGTAAGGCAGGGTTGGAATGAGCAAGCAACTGTGCTCCAAAAAGAACACTGCAGCATATAACTTGGCAAATGGACCTGCCCGAGGGCTACTGAAAAAACGAATGAGACCAAAACTGAAGTGCTGTCTGGAAACAGAAAACCACTGCATTCCAGCAAAAGAACTGTATCACATCTGTGAAACATGGTGGTAGAAGTATCACGAATTGGGCCCGTTTTGCTGCGTCTGGGCCAGGACAGCGCATCATCAGCAAATTCTAGAAGATAACATCAGGTCGTCTGTCCATAAACTGAACCTCAAAAGAAAGTAGGTCATGCAGCAATGACAATACGTTCTAGCAAAAATGAGACAAAAATGAATGGTTTTGGAATTGGCATCCAAAAGAAATGTTGTGGAAGCAGTTCATGTGCAGAAATCCACCAACACCCCAGAGTTGAAGTGGCTCCTTATGGAGGAAAGGGCTAAAACTCCTACAAACCATTGTGCAGGACTGTTCAAGTCAGAACAGATACTGAAAGCAAAGGCTGACATAATTGTACTAAGACAAATTTTTTAACTTGTCTCATATGTTTAATTGGGTTCTCTATCCGTTTTAAGACCTGTGTGAAAATCGGATCGTGATATAGATCATATTTATGCAGAAATATTGAACATTCTAAAGGGTACACATACTTCCAAGGAAGACTGTATATAAAGTATACATATCAATACTACTAAATTTAAAATACATTTGCAATATATAATTCATTTATAGAGTCATTTATAGGCAAATCAAGCTACTCTACAAAAACCACAGGCACTACACTGTTCACGATAGCACTTGCTCCATATTGGAACCAGAGTGCCGCCTGACAAATGACCGTACCCTCCGAGGTCAGTACGACTGTGTTACAAGAGAGTAACATTTCCAAGTCAAATATTTACAGACGCAAATGCCACTGAAATGACATGCTCACAAAGGTCCAGTGACAGAAAACTAGCGTGACCACAACTTAACAGCGATGAGCAAACTGACTTGGCGTTCGGGTGAGCACGGGCGATCTTGCAAAGTTCGGCCTCGTTGTCGCACACCAGATAGCTGATGCCATGCTTGGATGCATGTTTGATGTGGGATAGTTGCTTGCAAACACCAGACAGGATGATGTTCTCAGGAGGAACGTCATGGTCCAGTACCAGGGAGACTTCAGCCTGAAAGTATTGAACCAAATTGCATCAGTTAAACAAATACAGTTTCCAGAATCCAAACAATGAATGCAGTTACACTGATACAGTACTGTGCAAGTCTTAGGTCACCATGACCACATATCACATGGTCTACAACTGGACCCAAATATTTTTAACTTTGATTAGTCTCTCAATCTTTTCAACTTATCTTCATCCAATCTGTGAGCTTTAGTATATCCTAGCCTTTTCACCATTCCTGATCACGCTTATTTGGACTGTAGAAGGGTGACCTTGGGATCCAGATGAGGCCGCCAGATGCTGCTATTGCTCAGGTGTAAGGGGAGGTCACACTAAACTTGCCAGTGTAACCTTTTTCCCCTCTTCTTTTATACTGCATAAAAATTAAGTGATAGAGGTAACTGAGATATGGCCAGTATACCATTGCTAAAACAACAACTCTAACGGTGGCCTAAGACTCTTGCACAATACTATAAGACAACTGCAAAAATCTGATTTTGTCAACAACGGAGAATCCCCTGGGCTTAGTGGAGCTGGTCAGTAGAACTTTTCAGTATACATTTACAGCATTTAGCAGACGCCCTTATCCAGAGTGACTTAACAGTTGGTACAGCAATTGTGGGTTAAGGGTCTTGCTCAAGAACCCAACAGCTTGACAGATGTGGGATTTGAACCCTGGACCTTGTGGTTCAGAGTCCAGTACCTTAACCGCTAGGCTACCACAGTCCACAGTATAGCTCTCTATAAACGTGTTATTGGTACTTAACTACACATTCTAGTAGTGATGTAAAAAATCTAAGGTTACATCCACCAGTTTGTAAGTAGTTAATCATCTAATCTAGTGATGCACTGATATTTTTAATCGAAATGTCACCGAAGGTTTTCAACAAACAGAGCCAAAAACAAACCAAAAAAGTGATTTGTATACAAGTGTAAGTTTCCATTCTTGTCTGATACATAATGAATAACGACACTAATATCTTATATAAATAGTGATTACTGATCGCTTTCCTAATTTCTTTGTAAACCGTGAAACGATTCCATAGGGCTAATTTTTTTTTGCTGCTGATCTGTTGCTGCATGCATCTGTGCCGAGTGTGGCAGGACAGTGCCTGACTGTGTTCATCTCCACTCACAGGCCCAAGATGAACTCATTTTGGTCAAAAATGTGTCCCCTTTTTCCACTTTCAGTGGCTGAAATTGATACATTCTATCAGTCGAATTCCATCAGTCTAGAAACACTAATCAACGACATCACATCATGGACTACAATGCAGCTATTCCCCAAGCAGTATACTACACCAAAACATATCTGTATTACCCATCATTAACATAAGCATAACATGTAACACCATACTACATATACAGCAAAACTGTGAACCCTTTACTGTTACCGTATTTTTCGGACCATAAGGCGCACTTAAAATCCTTTAATTTTCTCAAAAATCGACAGTGCACCTTAAAATGCGGTGCGTCTAATGTATGAATTAATTCTGGTTGTGCTTTCTGACCTAGAACCGATTGTAGATGGTACACGGCGCTCATAAATCTGTCAAAATGTTTTAGCACGGCCTTGGTAAGGCAAGCAAGGCAACCGTAAGTAAGGCAACTTGCTAAGTAAGGCAACCGTAGTGCGCAGCATAGCGGAGTAATACGGTATGTGCTTCAGCATTAGGGTACGTGCATTCATTCATTCATTTATTTTCGAAGCGGATTTCAAACACAACGCTTTCTGAACAAGGCACGGGTACGTGGCGCAGGCATAGCGGAGTAAAGTTAAACAGCATAGCGGAGTAATACGGTATGTGCTTCAGCATTAGGGTACGTGCATTCATTCATTCATTTATTTTCGAAGCGGATTTCAAACACAACGCTTTCAGTCACGCAGTACAACATGGACATAGAGCAGCTGTGAGAGAATTCAACATTAACGAATCAATGGTACGGAAGTGGAGGAAGCAAGAAGACGCCCTGCGCCAGGTAAAGACCAAACTGAGCTTCCAACGGAACTTAAGATGCGCTTTATGTATGAAAATAGACCCGTTAGAAGTCGATCATTGATATCGCGCCTTATAACCTGGTGCGCTTTATGGTCTGAAAAATACGGTATATTATTGTTATTTTAATGTTATGTAATGTAATCTTATATTTTGACACAGTATTTAGTGTAGGTCAAGATGCACACCCATTTGAAAGTCCAATTGGACCATGCCCAAGCCACTTTATTGGTAAATATGTTCGATGACAGTTAAAAAAAGGTTGTCTTACTTTGAGCTATCTGTATTTCTACATAAACCCTAGCTTTGGTGGGAAAATGTTAGAGACAGTTAGTCCCTTTTAGAAAGTATTTCCTGATGTTCAGACTGCAGGGCAAATCAGATTAATGTCTAAAAATGGTTTTGAGACTGCCTGTCTGCACTGCAAATTACAAGAGACCAAATCTGATTTGTGCTTTTGGACTGTCGTCACTATCACTTGTGTGTCCATGTTGGTTACTCTTGTAATAATGTAACATTCAATGGATTGTAGTCACTTTCACGTGTCCACGTGTGTTACTATTGCAATGACATCACATTCAACTGTAGTTTGAATCTAATTTGAGAAAATTGTTATTTTTACATTTACAGCATTTATCAGACACCCTTATCCAGAGCGACTTACAATTAATACAGTCTTACAATCCAAGCAATTGTGGGTTAAGGGTCTTGCTCAAGGACCCAACAGTGGCAGCTTGGCAGAGGTGGGATTTGAACCCTGGACCTTCTGGTCCAGAGTCAAGTACCTTAACCGCTAGGTTACCACAGTCCCACATTTTAGCCATTCGCCAGTATGAAGAAAGCTTTAAAGCAAAAGCAAGTCACATCTTAATGGCATCATTTATTAATGATAAATTAATGGTGACATTACTAGAAGTGGATCAGTTCATAATTAAATTAAAATCATTAAATAATAAGAAGGACTTTATTGGTGACAGACAACCCAAAATATATGGAAGGGAATGGAAACAGAGTCTTAGTCTTAAAACCTCTCAACCTTAAAACCTCTCTGGTAGCCTAGCGGGTAAGGTACTCGACTATGGACCAGAAGGTCCAGGGTTCAAATCCCACCTCTGCCCAGCTGGCACTGTTGGGTCCTTGAGCAAGACCCTTAACCCACAACTGCTTGGATTGTAAGACTGTATCAATTGTAAGTCGCTCTGGATAAGGGCGTCTGCTAAATGCTGTAAATGTAAATCAAATCTCTTAGCACAGACTCAAAAAGAAAAGGAAAGAAACCTTTATCTGACAGTTTTCCAAATAGTATTTAAGTTCCTAGGAAACTGTTAATGCAGCATATATTTACCAGTAACCACTTCCTTTGGGGTGGCACAGATTTTTCCCCCACTTAGTAACAAGGTCCAATCAGTCAATGAGCATTTCTGGTGTGGTGAGTCATATGATATTTGGGTCATGTGCTCAAATGCTTATGAACTGATGATGTCGGCAGTGACAGCTGGAACATCCCAGTGGACATTGTGTCAACGAACAAAGCACACTGAAATGCATGGGGCCTAATGTTAACCATCACTCCAGTTTTCCATTAAAGATAAACGCCATCACTTTAACAACCTAGGTCTTAATTATAATAGGTAATAAAAATCTGTCTTATCTCCTGACACTGTGGCCAGAAACAGCTGGTCAAATTAAAAAGGTTTAGCATGAGTATTAACTGGCATAAATATTATTCATCTCACACTTTGATTTCTGTACATAATTATTGTCATTAATACTGACTGACTGACTTTGCAATGACTACTTGTAGGAACCATGTCACAGTTGCACATGGACACTTTCAGGTGTCACCAAATAGACACATGAAATGGAAAAGTCTGCTTAAAGTTTAAAGTGTTTAAAAGGTGATACTGCACTGCCTGGTTTGGAGATTTGGGTTTCTTCAAGTGGACTCATTCTCTCTTGGTTGTGTGCATCCATCCAGGTATGTTTATATTTCATCACGTGCATTTTTAATTTTGGTTCTACAGTGGATACGATTGTTAATGTGTTTGTTCTGCACATTGTTGTGAACTGCACTTGAACAGTCTGACAGTGGATTGTATGACAGAAGTGCAATACGTGCAAATAAGAATAAATCCATTAGTAATGAAGAACCACAGTGTTGTGCATCTCCTGGAAGGAGTGACATGTGTAACAGTGTAGGCTTTGGATGCTGTAGCATTTCACTTTGTTCTCAGTCGTACCTCTAATGCATTTACGTATCGTTTGCATGCAGTTTTCTTGTGAAAATGCCCTTTATATTTACATTGTGGTAGCATAAAAAACCCTACGTGACTATGGTAACGTCCGGTCAACATCCATTTTGGCCTATGACCCGTTTCGCTGAACATAATGCATACCTGTACTGTCAGTGTGAACATGCAAGTGGCCAAATCAAAGGCGCCTAACCAGCAGCACAGGGTGCAAGGCGGGAACCAAGCCTAGATAGGGCACCATTACATTGCGGGGCACATGTTCACACATCTGGAAATCAAACTGGGGATCTCTAGAGCTATCAGGTGACAGTGCTAACCACTGTGCAAACATGCTGCCCTAAACAAATTACTAGGCTAATTTTCCTTGTCGCAAATCTTGATTTAAGATTGATATTCAGATTTCAGCTCTCATCAGGTTATTCAAGTAGATATGTGAATAACAATCAGATC
>JAJAGP010001724.1:0-122509 GCA_025084515.1 Ancistrus triradiatus
TGATTTCCTGGATTTTTTTTCTCATTTTGTCTCTCATAGTTGAAGTGTACATATGATGATAATTACAGACCTCTCTCATCTTTCTAAGTATGAGAACTTGCATAATCAGTGGCTGACTAAATACTTTTTTGCCCCACTGTATGTATTCAGCTCATAATTTGAAACAAATGACGCTGATTTAAAGCACAATGGAATGGAATGCAGTTTGTATATTACGTGCTAGTTTGTTTCTGTGTCACCTAGCGTGATGTTTGGGTCTTGCCATTTACTTTTTCATCATCTGAGACAATTTTTTCATACAAGCTGTTTTGCAGAAAACAGACAAACATAAAATCTAAAAAATCCCACAAATCTAAATTCTAGGCCATTAGAACGTTGCAGACCGTTGATGTTCTAGCTCTTAGTTATTGAAGATATTCATAAAACATTTTCAATACATCCTTTCAGTAGCCATTTGAAGAAGTGTGACACCAGTCTGAAGCCTTTCCTATATACAATCAAGTCAAATTTATTAATATAGAACTTTTGACAATTCTCTCAAAGCAGCTGTACAAATATATAGGCCCAAAGCCCTAATTTAGCAAGTCTAGATTGACAGTGGCAAGGAAAATCTACAAGGTGGAGCAATATGGGGAATGTCTCTTATAAAGTGACTGTGAGTGAACAGGGTTTTAAAACTCCAGCAGCACTGCTGCATCTGATTCAATCGCACAAGTTCAACACTCACTAACACACCACCACCACATCAGTGTCAGTGCAGTGCTGAGAATGATTCACCAACCAAATAGTACCTGATCTGTGGTGGTCCTGAGGCTGTCCTGACCATTGGTCCACATGGGTTCCACATGGGTGAAAATGTTTACCTTATGACCAAAGACGACTATGTATTTCACTGTGCAGTACAGATGCGAGTTTTGTTTTCCCATAAGGAGATGCTGATATGTCCTGCCTACCTTTGTGTATTGTACTATAATATCCATGATGCAGAGAATGTGGATAGTATCGTGCATTTCAGATTTACATTTCACAGGATTTGTATATTTTCTGTTCTTTCAGTGATTCTGGTGTGCTCCAGGACTTTTGTGTGTCTGAGGTTCAGTATTCACTTTATTGAATCATAAGGTTTTGATTATACAGTAATAACTTGGTTCTCATTGTTAATTCGTTACACAAGGCTTGTCGAGAACCAAAAACGAGTACAGAGCAAATTTGTCCCATAAGGAATAACGTAAATTGAATGAATCTGTTCCAGACCCCCAGAAAATCCACACTCTATGCTGCATTATATGCATTAATGGAGTTGTATTGTACAGGTGCTCCCTGATTTATGATGGGGATACGTTCTGACAAATCCATCATAAGTTAAATGTATCACGAACCAGTGAGTTTAATATAGTCTATACTATATCATAGCGAAGCCGATTACACATTAACACTTCCATTAACCATTACAGTTGGCCAAAATCATTAACACAAAGCTAATGATTTTGAAGCTAATGAAGTGGTGTGAAAAAGTGTTTGCCCCCTTCCTGATTTCTTATTTTTTTTCATGTTTGTCACACTTAAGTGTTTCAGAACATCAAACCAATTTAAATATTAGTCAAAGACAACACAAGTAAACACAAAATGCAGTTCTTAAATGAATTATTATTAAGGGGAAAAAATCCAAACCTACATGGCTCTGTGTGAAAAAGTGATTGCCCCCTAAACCTAATAACTGGTTGGGCCACCCATAGCAGCAACAACTGCGACCAAGCGTTTGTGATACCTTACAATGAGTCTTTAAAGCGTTGTGGAGGAATTTTGGCCACTTATCTTTGCAGAATTGTTGTAATTCAGCCACATTGGAGGGTTTGAGGGCATGAACGGCCTTTTTAAGCTCATGCCACAGCATCTCAATAGGATTCAGGTCAGGACTTTGACTAGGCCACTCCAAAGTCTTCATTTTGTTTTTCTTCAGCATATTCAGAGGAGGACTTGCTGGTGTGTTTTGGATCATTGTCCTTCTGCAGAACCGAAGTTTGTTTCAGCTTGAGGTCACAAACAGATGGCCGGACATTCTCCTTCAGGATTTTTGGTAGACAGCTGAATTCATAGTTCCATTGATCACAGCAGGTCTTCCAGGTCCTGAAGCAGCAAAACAGTTAAGTTATGTTTTAACAAGGGGGGGGCAATCACTTTTTCACACAGGGTGATGTAGGTTTGGATTTTTTCTCCCTTAATAATAAACACCTTCATTTAAAAACTGCATTTTGTGCTTACTTGTGTTGTCTTTGACTAATATTTAAATTGGTTTGATGTTCCGAAACACTTAAGTGTGACACATTTGCAAAAAAGTAGGAAATCAGGAAGGGGGCAAACACTTTTTCACACCACTGCATTTTATAATAAAGTCTGGAAAAATCTCATGGAATGTATTGAAAGTGAAAAGTAAAAGCAAAACACTTAATCTATTGGGACTTCAGGGTGCTAGCAGTTCTTGTTTTCCTTTCGATTGGCTGTCATTACTAACCATTTTAGGACCCATGGGGACTTATTTGCACTAAGAATTCAGTACTGTAGATGTAAAAAAATAAAGAAAAACATGATAAAAACAGACTATTGTGAATCTGAATCCCTGAATCGTGAATCGTAAATCATGAATCGTCGATTGAGTTTCAACTGAAATGAGTCACATGGCATGACTTACTGAGCATTCTAGTCAAAATGCGCCAAGAACCGAATCTGAACAAGTTGGGAGGTGGTCGAGAACTGAGGTACCACTATTAGTTTAGTTAATGTTTTTATTCTATATAAGGCTTAAGCTCTTCTATAATAGTAAAGTTCCCATTCTAGATTGTAGTGCACTATTTAGAAGTTCTTTGTGTGAGTTGTGTACAGACACCACATGGTCAGCATATATTTGTAAAAGTTAATGATGTGAGTAACACAGACTGCTTATGAATTATGCATTTTAATTAGCTCTGTTTACTTTGTCATCGCCATTTCCTTGTCTGTATTATTCGTATGATGATCCATAATATAGTGGAAGTAGATGGTGTTATGAACAGCGTCTTATGGATGTACGCACGAATGATTCTCTGCTCTTAGAGAGGCAAAAAATGGACACTGCTATATGAAGTTTCCACATAGGAAGATAATATACCCATTATCTGAATATTTTTGCTTTATAAATGACCATTTATATAATGTACACAATTTATCATGACCAGTTATAATTCTTTCTCAGTCTCGTTATTAGAATACAAGCAGAAAATACAGGGCATTTGCATGCAGTATTAAAAAACAGCTTCTATAGGTTACAGTGGCAGGTATTTAGTGGGATCTCCCCTTAGACTTCAGCAATAGCAGCATGTGGCAGCTTCATCAGGATGCCAAGTTGACTGGAACACTTGGGGACAACACCAGTTGTCCTAACATGTCTTTAGGGTGTGGGAGGAAACTGGAGCACCCTCAGGAAATCCATGAATGAATGAATTATTATATTATATTATATTATATTATGGGGAGTGTGGAAAGGAGGTGAAGAAGAGAGTACAGGCAGGATGGAGTGGGTGGAGAAGAGTGTCAGGAGTGCTGTGTGACAAAAGGGTCGCAGCAAAAGTGAAAGGAAAGATTTATAAGAGAGTAGTGCGACCAGCCTTGTTGTATGGCTTAGAGACAGTGGCACTGACAAAGAGAGAAGCAGAGCTGGAGGTGGCAGAACTTAAGATGTTGAGGTTCTCTTTAGGAGTGTCTAGGGTGGACAGGATTAGGAATGAGATCATCAGAGGGACAGCACAGGTTGGAAAATTGGGAGACAAAATTCGAGAGGGAAGACTGAGATGGTTTGGACATGTGCAGAGGAAGGATAGTGGATATATTGGTAGGAGGATGTTGGAGATGGAGCTGCCAGGCAAGAGACGGAGAGGAAGACCAAAGAGGAGTTATTTGGGTGTGGTAAATGAAGATATGCAGGGAGTTGGGGTGAGAGTAGAGGATGTGGAGGACAGGGTGAGGTGGAAACGTTTAACTCGCTGTGGTGACCCCTGATAAAGGGAGAAGCCGAAAGAAGAAGAAGAAGAAGAAGATATTATATTATATTATATTATATTATATCAAATCAGTCTATGGGTGCGATTTCAGAGACATCGTCAGTCTCGTCTCCACTGTCCTTGTGCTAAGATGTGCGGAAACTGCATTCGTCTGAGCGGCTATAAAGTTTCACTTTATTTTCACTAATATTATGTCTTTATAGTTCATATATATAATCAAATATACTTGATTATTGTTATTGTATTACATTCCTTTGTTTTATTCATGCTATTAATCATTAATTACACGATTATAGGCATTAAAACAATCATTTGGGGGTCCGGAATGGATTAATCCTATTTACATTACTTCTTATGGGGAACTAATAATTGAATTCCGAGGTTCCACTGTATAGGCAACGCATTATTTTAGATCAGTATCCCTGGCTAAGGATGCATTTGTCTTATATCCTTTTGTGACAGAAATATATATAAGCAGGCAGGAAGTGTTTCAGCGTGAACAAAGAGGATTTTCTGGCGGGTGTGGACGTTGTTAGGTTTGTAGGTCAGTGAATAAGGGAATACAGGACATTCATGTGACTCTCTCCTTGGCTCGTTGCACTAATTCAACAGTGAACAAATGATTACCAGCCTAAGACTTGTCATTTCCATACATGTCATTTTCAACATTAATTGGTGCTACCTTTCAAACACTTTGCACATTCTGTGTTAAATTTAGCCTCATGTGTCCCATTAGGTTTGTCTTTATATAAGATCATGAATGCCTATAATCCTCTGCTTTCATTTGCAGCTCTCATATTGGATGTGATGACTGTGGCGGGCATGCAGAAGCTAGTGAAGCGCAAAGGGCCCTGGGAGATGTCGCCCAGTTTCTTTGACTACCTGGCCATGGACGTCTACTCCTTCCCAGCAGCCATCGCCAGCCGGGCCGTCATGGTGTCCAAGTTCTTATTAGCACACCTGGTGCTCGCAGTTCCCCTGCGCATCCTGCTAGTGCTTTGGGCCATGCTAGTGGGCACGTCGCGCATCCTCCTGGGTCGCCACCACCTCTCCGACGTAGGCTGCGGATTTGCGTTAGGATTTCTCCAGTACAGTCTAGTGGAGATGGTATGGTTGTCGTCCAGCACTTGTCAGACTCTGATCTCTATTGGGACACTTAACTGGAGCCCTCTGTATTGATCGGTGTGTGATACGCGCCGCTTTTTAATCAGGCTAGAAATCTGTCGGCCCATTGCCCACACTACAGAATTAAAATGCAAACGTGTCTTCCTGCGTTTGAAGCAAATTGAAATTGACTTGACGCAAATTTCCATGTGTGCCATAGATTTAAACAATAGAGAAGCAGTCGGGACGCACACAGGCCGGACAATAGAGGCAAACATAGCAAGGAAATTTACTTTGCATTGTTATAAGGCAAAAACACCAATTTTACAAGTGATTTGCTTTGCATTTGTTTTTCAATGTTGTAAGAGAATGTTAGCTCAGGGATTTTTTTTCAACTGCAACACAATACATCATATCTAATGCGTTAAACTCGAAATTGGAGGTCCTTTGAAACCTCTTTGTATTGATACTGAAAGAAACACGGCTTTCTAACAGAATGGGCTTTATACTGTACACGTACACTCACCTGCCACTTTATTAGGTACACCTTGCTAGTACCAGGTTGGACCCACTTTTGCCTTCAGAGCTGCCTTAATTCTTCATGGCATAGATTCAACAAGGTGCTGAAAACATTCCTCTGAGATTTTTTTTTTCCCAAAGTGTGCTAACAAAATATCCCCCACACCATTACACCACCACTAGCCTGAACCACTGATACAAGGCAGGATCCATGCTTTTGACCCTACCAAACAAGTTTCACACAGAAACTGAAGATCAGGCAACTTCCAGTCTTATATTGTTCAACTTTGATGAGCATGTGCAAATTGTAGCTAACAGCAATGCCACGTTCAAATCACTTTCTTTCCCCATGCAGATGCTTGATTTGAACTTCAGCAGGTTGTCTTGACCAGGCCTAAATGCTTTGAGTTGCTGCCATGTGATTGGCTGATTAGATATTTGAGTTAACGCGCGGTTGAGCAGGTGTACTTAATGAAGTGGCCAGTGAGCATATGTGAATTCGGTTCAACTGGCTAACTGTATTATCCATAATGACATATTTGCAGTATTTTGTTAAACAACTAAACGACAGAGGCTTTATATTAAGTATGACTGTACTGTGTTTGTGCATGAGAAAGAGAGAATGAGAACGAAGAAGTGTGATTGCCTTTTAATTGTTTACTTCTTGAACTAAGAACGTTTGATAGAAAAACAAAATCTGTACGATTATTTTACGATAACAGTAAATTGCAGGAAACAATTGCCAAACGTCTTTTTTGAATAAATTGAGGAATGCAACTATTAGCTAAGGTTGTATTGTGCTTTATATGATGTATTTACCGTACTGTTTCGAGCTCTCCAAGATTGTGATCCAGATATACATGAATATGAAAGTATACATGAATAAGAGGTGACACCCTGTTCAGGGTGTATTTCCAATTTTTTTGTTAGGCTCTGGTTCCACATATCCATGATTAGGATAAAGTGATGATCTTGCTATCCAATAGAGAAAGTGAGGACTGATGAATGCACATTTGCTTACAAATTTCTACTGTACAGGTATATTAAGTCGTGTTAATATAAACAGTTAATATACAGTTTAACTTTGTTATGAATGGGACTGTAGTACAGAAGCCCAGGCCTGTTTTTAGAAAGAACCAATTGGCATATTTGTAATGTGTTGGAGAGGGGTGCGGCAAGTCTTGGCCTCTTTGTAGTGGCGGGATACGCATGCACAGTAGCCAGAATAACCTTAAATAATATTTTTTTGTGTGTGTTATTTGAACCCAACAACGCAAGTACGTTATATCATTTTTGTCTAAATATGCATTTTAAATGTTAATTTCTCTTTCAGTTTCAGATGTATACAGTGGTGTGAAATAGTGTTTGCCCTTTTCCTGAGTTCCTATTTTTTTGCATGTTTGTCACACTTAAGTGTTTAGGAACATCAAAACCATTAAAAAATTTGTCAAAGACAACACAAGTGAACACAGAATGCAGTTTTTAAATGAAGGTGTTTTTTATTAAGGGAGAAAAAATGGCCCTGTGTGAAATAGTGATCACCCCCCTTGTTAAAACATAACTATGGTTTATCACACCTGAGTTCACTGTCTCTAGCCACACCCAGGCCTGATTATTGCCACACCTGTTCTCAATCAGGACATCACTTAAATAGGACCTGCCTGACAAAGTGAAGTACACCAAAAGATCCTAAAAAGCTACACATCATGCCGAGATCCAATGAAATTCAGGAACAATTGAGAAAGAAAGTAACTGAGATCCATCAATCTGGAAAGGGTTATAAAGCTGTTTCTAAAGCTTTGGGACTCCAGCGAACCACAGTGAGAGCCATTATCCACAAATGGTGAAGACATGGAACAGTGGTGAACCTTCCCAGGAGTGGCCGGCCGACCAAAATTACCCCAAGAGTGCAGCGAAGACTCATCCAAGAGGTCACAAAAGACCCCACAACAACATCCAAGGAACTGCAGGCCTCACTTGCCTCAGTTAGGGTCAGTGTTCATGCCTCCACCATAAGAAAGAGACTGGGCAAAAATGGCCTGCATGGCAGAGTTCCAAGACAAAAACCACTGCTGAGCAAAAAGAACATTAAAGCTCGTCTCAACTTTTCCAGAACACATCTTGATGATCCCAAGACTTAGGAAAACATTCTGTGGGCTGACGAGTTGAAGTTGAACTCTTTGGAAGGTGTGTGTCCCATACATCTGGTGTAAAAGTAACACAGCATTTCAGAAAAAGAACATTATAGCAACAGTAAAATATGGTGGTGGTGGTAGTGTGATGGTCTGGGGCTGTTTTGCTGCTTCAGGACCTGGAAGACTTGCTGTGATTAATAGAGCAATGAATTCTGCTGTCTACCAAAAAATCCTGAAGAATGTCCGGCCATCTGTTCATGACCTCAAGCTGAAACGAACTTGGGTTCTGCAGCAGGTCAATGATCCAAAACACACCAGCAAGTCCACCTCTGAATGGATGAAGAAAAACTAAATGAAGACTTTGGAGTGGCCTAGTCAAAGTCCTGACCTGAATCCTATTGAGATGCTGTGGCATAACCTTAAAAAGGCTGTTCATGCTCTCAAACCCTCCAATGTGGCTGAATTACAACAATTCTGCAAAGATGAGTGGCCCAAAATTCCTCCACAATGCTGTAAAAGACTCATTGCAAGTTATCGCAAACGCTTGATTGCAGTTGTTACTGCTAAGGGTGGCCCAACCAGTTATTAGGTTTAGGGGGCAATCACTTTTTCACACAGAGCCATGTAGGTTTGGATTTTTTTTTCTCCCGTAATAATAAACACCTTCATTTAAAAAGTGCATTTTGAGTTTACTTTTGTGTTGTCTTTGACTAATATTTAAATTGGTTTGATGTTCCAAAACACTTAAGTGTGACAAACATGCAAAACATAGGAAATCAGGAAGGGGGCAAACACTTTTTCACACCACTGTAGGTCTCTCCCCAGTCATGGAACATGACTGTGAGGTTGGTTCTAATAAGCTGTGACTCACTTTTGGCATTCCAATGCATTTCCAGTGTGTCTGCTGGAGCTGAGGTCAGTGCATTCCAGCCAAGTTCTCAATCAAAACTGGCAAACAATTCTCTATGGAGTTTATTTAATTACAGCAGGGCAGAAAGTTTATGAACTGGCTTGTTGGACCTATAAATGTCATATTTTTTTATTCCCACTGGTGCATTCGCTACAACCCAATCTGCCCTCACTGTTTTCTATGGAGAATCAAGAACTGTATGCTTTATATTATGACTGTGTCACGAGGGAGTGTGGCTGAAAGAGCAGAGCTCAATAATAAGGGTTGTCCACAATCCTTTGGCAGCCCTAATATTAAGCAGTTTTTCTGGACAGTACCTGACTGTCCTCCTAACATCAGGGGTTTCTAGGTGTTTAACCTTAGGACTACCAAATGGAAGGATGAGTAACTAACACACTGTTCAGTTCTTATCACATCCATGAGTAAAATATTGAACTGAAAATGCCAATGCCCAAAAGCCATTCCTTCTGATGAACAATGCACTGGTGTGCAACCCTATTAAAATGAGTTGGGGCCAGTGGCGGTTCTAGTGGTTAGGTTGGGGGAGTAGATGGGCAGGCTACGGGCAGTCGCTATGTTAGAGGTGCCAGTTACTTTCTACCTGAATGTGCATTGCGGGCATTAAGAGGATTCATTCATTATCTCACTACTAATTTAGAGGAGCCGTGAGGCGGCCAAGCTTGTGGTCACAGGGGGCACCCCAGAACTGTCCCTGGTTGGGGCTAATGCGAACCCTCTCCATGAGGAAAGCCTCCAACTGTCCAAAAAAAACATACCTCCTGTTGGACAATGTGCTGGTGAGCAACTTTATTGCAATACGTTGGGGTGATTGCTAAACCTGAGTAAATACTGATAATGGCAGCCTCCGAAACTTCTCATCATCAGTGTGCTAAATGAGTAACTCCACTTAAATCAGTAAGGGCTAAAGCTACATGCTATATTCTGTTTGTTTTATTAAGTATACAACATGGCAGACGGACATGTCTAATGTCCTGACTGGTTGGATGATGGTGGTATATCTCCCATGTGAAATGCCTGGCTCACCAAACTGTTTCCCCCTGAGAAATTTTATTTACAGCTCCCTTATTGCGAAACTCTGCTAAATATAAAGAGCTCAGACTTAAAAACTGCTGAGCACACCTTTAAGTTTATGACCAGAGAAAGTGACATGCAAAGGCCAAAATGTACACCTTCAGCTTTGAATGATTTTTATAAATGTCACATTAATGCATTCTAAATATATAAGTAATATAAAACGACTAGTCATGTGATGTGACATTGAAATTGAGAAATAATGTCTCCTGTGTCCAGGACAGGACAGGACAGGATACTGACTGGACAAGTGGTGCTGAAGATATTTACAGCTGTGTTTGTCAGTCCAAGTTCCCCCTCCATATGGTTCTCAGGTGACACTAGTGGTGCTAAACTCTGACTCAGCAGGCTATAAATACAGGACCTCACTCCATGTTATTTTCAAGTGGTAGATGTACCATTGGTCACAGTCTGTCTGAGCTTGGTAATAAACAGTAAGTCCTGAGAGTGAAATAAGTGGCCTAAATAAAATCAAAGCAGCTACCTGTTTAACAACTAATTATCTTCCCTCAATCAAAATATTGATGAGTCAACAGAATTGGTGTCTGAGGTTTGCATTTTCACTTTTGGTTACTGGCCAGCTACCTCTAAAGATTTGTTGGTAGACTATACTCGAGTAAGTATCCAAAATTTGAAAATCCAAATTCATCCAAACAATGTCTAAAGTGCTACCACCACCAAGATACTCCACCACCAACACGACCCATACTGCTGCTCCCCAGAATGAGGTTCCATTTGTAACCACATTATCTGCTCTTCATGTTGCAAGCCCAGGCTGGGAATCGAAGCCAGGTCCTCAACAACTGTTGTTTCCTTCACTTTATCAATGAGCCACTGGAGCTTCGAATGCAGTGTGGTACGCAGTAATGTAAAGTTTTTACAGTCTAACCTCATTATCTCGCCCCCCGTTATCTCACCAACCTTGACTCTCGCCCTCGCCAAGCTTAAAATGTGACAAATGTCCTGCCAGTAATGAAATTCTACCCTGCAAAGCCACCATGTTTCAGACCGTCAGCAGGTGGCACTTTAATCCTAATTCAAACATGCAACAGCGAATGATGTACAGCCCCTGTCTGTTGTCAGAGACAGTATATAAGGAGGAGACTGGTCACTGGTCGAAATATGAATTGGACTGTAGGACAGAAGCCCCGCCCTGTCAATAGAAACACCAATCGGAATATTAGTAACTGTGTCAAAGAGGTGGCAAGTCTTGGCCCCTTTGTAGTGGCGGTATGCACATGTGCAGTACCCAGGATAACCTTAAAGAATTTATTTTTCTGTGTTATTTGAACCCAACAATGCATTAAGTTAGATATTTTTGTCAGATTATACCAGCGATTCAATATATGTATTTTAAACTTTAATTTCTCTTTCAGTTTCTTTTTTTTTTAGTCTTTTAGTTCCCATACTGTCCCAATATTTATTTTTAAATTTGTACTTCACTCATTAATAAAACACATATATACTGCTTTTTTGGTAGGTTTAAGAATTAGTAGAGTAGTTGCCTGCGTTTTTAGGGTTGTACCAAGGTCTACTTCAATAGCCCACCATCGTGGTGAGCTGAGTCTCTCACCAGTGCCTTCAGTCTGCATAGATACTATTGGCTGTGGCTGAGGGAGGGAGGTGCTGGCAAAGAATGGATACAGCAAGCATATCCCGTTCCTCCTTGTAGATTTGCCCTTGCCAGTGACAAGAAGTGAACATATATAGCAAAATATACATGAAGAAAAATTTATTTTGAATTCAAAGTGAGTGTTACTATGGTTTTTAGCTAGTAAGGGGATTTTGTTATAGTATTAAAATGCAATAATTAATGTATATTACTAAACAGCTTTGGAATTTTTGCAGTTATGAACTATGTAGTTTTTGTTTTGGGTCTTTTCAAATATAAAAAAAAAGGTCAACGTTTCTCTGCCAGATAGATTAAAAAGTCCCATCAGGCAGAACATATCAAAATCCACAAGGTCAGTGCCCAAAGGCAAGAACTGATCTGTGCAGTAAATACATTACCTGCTGACCATACACTTCATATTTTCAGCACTTACAAGTGACAATGCTGCTATGTGGTATTATGATACTTTTCAGCATGAAGTGTATCTCCTTCATTAAGCCAATTGTACAATTATATATAGGAGTACATTCAGTATTCCAGTAGTTCAAATGTTTATTTCAGAAATGATCATAAGGCCCATATTTGACAGGTTTGTGGCCTGGAATGAGCCTCTAGGATATATGTTAACTCTTGGCTTAAGAGTTTTCAATTCCACCATTAGCACTGTACCAGTAATCATTTGCTTATGTTGTTAGACACACCTTGTAACTTGAGCCATTATAAATGTGTTTTTTACATTAGAAAGTCAAACAGACCAAAATTAATGTTGTAATAATGCAAGAAATAAACACTTATCTTTTGGCCTATAGTAATAGCACTGCTAGCATCTCAGTAAATAGCTTTCTGATGATGAATATGGAGTTCTGGTAATATAAGTAAACCACAAAGAACTGAATATGCCACTGTTTATTTAATATTTTAATTGTAATTCATTTTAATCAGCGGTAAGAATAATCCTTCAGTAATAGTTCGAATCTGTAAAGTCTTGGACAATTTCGGCCGCCAGAGGGAAACAGAGGTACATTAATCAGTAATTGGCCCAATCCAGTTCACCTGTGAAGAGTCAATTTCAGGACACTCGCTGCTCAGTCGTTGGTTTCTCGGTTTGAGTGCCGTTTGCGAGTATAGCTAGTGAATGGTAGAAGTTATTAGGAGTTCCCTCGGACTTCTGCGTTTTTGTATCTTGCTTAATATATTTATTCCAAAGAAAATAGAAAAGATGACACCCATGAAAAAATGTACTGTGAAATATGACAGTAGAACCACGAAGTGGCCAAATTACCACCAAAATTCATGGTACAACTGTGAAATAATTCATGGTCAGCTCATAGTCAACCAAGTTTACAGTTGTACTATGAAATTTGACAGTAGAACCATGAAGTGGCCAAATTACCATCAAAAATCATAGTAGAACTTTGAACTTCATGGTCAAACTGTGAAAGTTCACATTAAAACTGTCAAGCAATTCAAGTCAAGTCAGTCAAGTCAGATCTATTTATATAGCGCTTTTTACAATGGAGGATTGTCTCAAAGCAACTTTACAAGCTTAGATTATCTCCTAATAACTACGTCCAATCCCAAATTGAGCAAGCCTAGGGCGACAGTGGCAAGGAAAAACTCCCTAGTTCTAGGAAGAAACCTTGGGAGGACCCAAGACTCAAAAAGGGACCCAACTTCCTTGGGCGGCGTAGTAGATGATAAATCTAAGAGCGAAACTAAAGTCATGGAGTCAAAGTTCGAATAAAATGTGAAGTATGCACATCGACATTAAGTGGCCCGGGCTCCAGCAGATGAACATCATGTGTGGGGCTGGAACTGCCGGAACACAGCTCGGGAGAGAAACAGAAAATGTAATTAGTTATTGATTAAGAGCACAGTGTCTATTAACAATCACTGATGCCATGTCAATCACTGATGCCAAGTGTAGCATGAGACCCCGGCAGCATTAGCTATAGCAGCATAGCTAGAAAGAGGAGAACTGGTAGGAAACACAGCCAAGAGGGATCACATGAGACATTGGCAACCCCACGGGAGGCAGGAGACAGCAACCCAACGTCTCTGATCACCATAAGACTCTTTGACTCTTATTCTAAGGCAAGGATGCACGAGTCAAGATCATGAGGCCGCCGCCCAGACCGCCCACTCATTACATTTACATTTACATTTACAGCATTTAGCAGACGCCCTTATCCAGAGCGACTTACAATTGGTACAATCTTACATTCCAAGCATTCCATGTGGGTTAATTGTGGGTTAAGGGTCTTGCTCAAAGACCCAACAGACCCAACTTGGCAGAGTGTGGGATTTGAACCCTGGACCTTCTGGTCCGTAGTGCAGTACCTTATCCGCTAGGCTACCACAAGCCCACTCGAAACTCCCGGCTAGCGGACAAAGCAGGCAGGCCAGACATGACTCCAGACTCCGGCCCCAGTGACCCAAGCCATGCATCCTGGTCTAAATCTAGTCAAAAGCCTGTGTAAATAAGTATGTCTTTAGCCTAGACTTAAAACTTTGGAGAGTGTCTGAATCTCGAACGAAAGTGGGAAGTTTATTCCATAGTTGGGGGGCCATGTATGAGAAAGCCTTTCCCCCGGCTATGACTTTTTAAACAGAGTTTTACTATGAAAATTCACAGTATATTTTTTCCTGGGCACTACATTTTGTTTTCATCAGTCGAAGTAGTGAACCACAGTGAAAGTTTCATGTATCAAGACAATGTCTACGTCCCTAATATTTACTCTGATGTACCTTTTTTCTACAAAAACAAAAAAACTGTGCAAAAACAGAGTAATACTTCGGGGCATGTCACAATGTCCACTGGGTCTCTGCAATGCCCCTGGTTGTATTTATGCAGGTCATGAGGGGCCGGGGCTTACTCAGCAGCACAGGGTGCCAGTCCATCGCAGGACATGTACAGAAGAGCAGTTTTTCCTTTACATAGTGGTTAAGGTGCTCCCCAGTGGACCACAAGGTCCACGGTTCAATCCCACCTCTGCCTAGCTACCACTATTCAGTCCTTGAGCACATCCCTTAACCCACAATTGCTCAGAATATACGATCGTCTCATTAACACTGACGGTTTTGTGCTTTACTCAAATGCCCAAGAGTGACAGCTTGGTGGAAATGGGATTTTTAGACCATGGCGTATATGAAAGAGGAACAAATAAGTGAAATACACTATATAGACAATAAGCCCTGGCTCACATTTGGCATTCCAGTTCATTTTCAAGTTGAGGTCAAGGTTCTGTGCAAGCCAGTCAAGTTCTCAATCAAAGTTGGCAAACCAATTCTCTATTGACTTTAAGGACAATAAGGCAGAAAGTTCATTAACTGACTTATTGGAAACAAAAACCTATAAATGTGTGATATTAAGAGTCACTGGGGTATCAGTACAGCCCATTCTACTGCAACTGTTTGTCTATGGAGAATCCAGAGATGTACACTACCCCGCCAAAAAAAGGTCACCACATGGATTTAACTAAGCAAATAGTTAAATAGTTAAAAAAGAGTCTCCCATCGGATAATTACTGCAAGTTATTTAACCCTAACTGATGCAATGAGCAGCTTCTGATTTGTTAAACAACCATGTTGAAAGACACATCCTGTGGTTGAGGAAAAGATGTTAATCTGTTTCTGAAGGGTCAAAGAGTGGTTCATACAGCATGAGCCATCATTTTCACACATGGATTGGCCACCACAGAGTCCAGACCTGAACCCCATTGAGAGTCTTTGGGATGAGCTAGAGAAGACTTTGCGCAGTGGTCCAAATCTCCCATCATCAATAAAATTATCGAAAAATTAGTGCAACTCTGGACAGAACTGCTTCTGCAATGTCACAACATTTATTTCTGTCCAGAGTTGCATTAATTTTTCCCCAAGATCTTGTATTGATGATGGCAGATTTGGACTACTGCGCAAAGTCTTCTCCAGCACATACCAAAGACTCTCAATGGGGTTCAGGTCTGGACTCTGTGGTGGCCAATCCATGTGTGAAAATGATGTCTCATGCTCCCTGAACCACTCTTTCACAATTTGACCCTTCTGAAACAGATGAACATCTTTTCCACGACCACAGGATGTGTCTTTCGACTGGTTTAACAAATGAGAAGCTACTCACTGCATCAGTTAGGGTTAAAGAACTTGTTGCCAGCTGAAACATAATCACCAGTGCAGTAATTATCCAATGGAAGGCTCTTTTTAAGACTATTTAACTATTTGCTTAGTTAAATCCAGGTGGTGACATTTTTTTTTTGCCGGGCAGTGTATGTTTCGTATTATGAATGTGAGATTTGTTGAAATAGTGTTTGTTGAATGGATTTGCTCAGTATTTAGAAGGAATGCCCACAAACTTTTGTCTATGGTGTAATTCGACTCATTGGCAACTGAAGTTGAAGAAGCTGTTGATGGATAGAACAGGTCGTGTTCGAGTTGTTGCAGAGGAAACAGGATCCATACGTTGTTGGCTGAATAAAACAGTTAAATCTGTGTTGTGATTTGTGAAAAATTCTGGACATTACGAGCATGTTATGTGAATAAAATATTGTGCTGTTTATATGATACTGGACCTGTAAAGCACTGTAATATTGTTAAACCCCAGGTCTGACGGGAGGGAACCGATTTGACTCTGCGGAATCGATTCCACAGCTCTCCAATTCCAATGGCTGGAAAAAGAGAGTCGATTGAATCGACTCCCAGTAATTACGCAATGACGTACTGTACGTTGATACTTCCGCCAACCAGCCTGTATAGAAACTCAAGGAAGTCAGACTGAGGGATATCAGCTGGAGTTGAGCTACATAACAAGCAGTTTATCTGAGTTATATAAAGTGTCATTTAAAGCAAAAATGGCGGACAGCGACTGGGACACAGTGACCGTGCTGAGGAAGAAAGGCTCCGCATCGCAGGCCAAATCTAAACAGGTTCATGTTACCTACACCTTGTGTTAGTGGCGAGTTTAGTTTATAGTTTAATAAATAAACACCGTGCATCGGTGTTATAGTTGTAATGGCGTAGCTGACGCGTTTTTAGTGATCACAGCTAAATCATTTTACTTTAAAACGAGATAAACGACGATTGTGGTTAGTGCTCAGGACTTGGCTGGGAGTGTGTCTGATGTAATGTTTGTTTACAGGCTGTAGTCGCCGCCCAGAGAAAAGGAGAGGCGATAGAGACAACTAAGAAATGTAAGACCTCATTAACCTGTCTACATTATTTTATGATATTTGAATTTAAGTGCATTGCCTGTATAGCTTTTTGCCAGCACTGTTATCCAGGTTATATGTGCTTTTTATTCTCCTTGGTAGACTGCAACTTTTTGGAACTTTTCTGTCTAGTATTTGAACCACTCGGCCAACACTGTCTATAAATCATTACATTTGAACCCCGTTATGTGAATGTACCTCGTTTCAGTGAGCTGTTCAGAGCTTATTTCCATTGCAAAACCACACCTACTTTCACAGATGCCAACATGCAACCCCTGGCAAAAAGTATGGAATCACCAGTCTTGGATGAGCACTCATTCAGACATTTCATTCTGTAAAACAAACTCAGATCAAAAACATGATACAATAATAAGGTCATTCCAAAGTGCAACTTGTTGGCTTTCAGGAACACTCAAAGAAATGAAGAGAAAACATTGTGGAAGTCAGTGAATGTTACTTTTATTGACCAAGCACAGGAAAAAAAAATATGGAATCACTCAATTCAGTGGAAAAAAGTATGGAATCACTCAAATTGGAAGTAGAAAATAAGGACACAACCGAGTCAATTTCCTTTCCCTAAATGGACACCTGGCCTCAGAGTAGTTCTGCTCGTTAGTCTGCAGTTAAAAACACCTGCAGTCATGACCACCTTGGAGGGCTGCTGGACGAAGTGGAGTGGCAAGAACCATGGCTCCAATAAGAGAAATGTCTCTTGAAACAAAAGAGAGGATTGTGAAACTTCTTGAAGAACGTAACTCTTCACGCATGGTTGCTAAAGATGTGGGCTGTTCACAGTCAGCTGTATCCAAGATATGGACCAAATACAAACAGCATGGAATGGTTGTTAAAGCCAAGCGTACTGGTAGACCAAGAAAGACATCAAAGCGTCAAGACAAACAACTTAAGGCCATTTGTCTTGAAAACCGAAAAAGTACAACTACACAGATAAAGCATAAATGGGAGGAAGCTAGAGCCAATATATGTGACCGAATCGTTAGAAATCGTCTAAAGGAAATGGGATTTCAATACAGGAAAGCTAAAAGAAAACCATCATTGACACCTAAACATAAAAGAACAAGACTGCAATGGGCTAAGGAGAGGCAATCATGGACTGTGGATGACTGGATGAAAGTTATCTTCAGTGATGAGTCAAGAATCTGCATTGGACAAGGTGATTATGCTAGAACTTTTGTTTGGTGCCGTTCCAGTGAGATTTATGAAGAGGCCTGCCTGAAGAAAACAACCAAATTGTCACAGTCCTTGATGATATGGGGCTGCATGTCAGGCAAAGGCACTGGGGAGATGACTGTGGTTAATTCTCCTATCGATGCACAAGTTTACACTGAGATTTTGTACAGTTTTCTCATCCCTTCAGTTGAACAGATGTTTGGAGGTGATGATATAATTTTCCAAGATGACAATGCATCTTGCCATAGGGCAAAAACAGTGACACATTCAGTCGATGTCATGGCCTGCAAATAGTCCAGATCTCAACCCAATTGAAAACCTGTGGTGGAAATTGAAAAAAATGGTCCACAAGAAGGCTCCGACCTGCAAAGCTGATCTGGCAACTGCTATCAAAGAGAGTTGGCACCAAATTGATGCAGAATACTGTTTGTCATCATCAAGTCCATGCTTCAGTTATAAAAGCCAAAGGTGGTGCAACTAAATACTAGTGATGTATTTTGAATGGTCTTTTGTTTATCTGTGTTTTTCATGATTCCATACTTTTTTCCTCAGAATTGAGTGATTCCATATTTTTTTCCCTGTGCTTGGTCAATAAAAGTAACATTCACTGACTTCCACAATGTTTTCTCTTCATTTCTTTGAGTGTTCCTGAAAGCCAACAAGTTGCACTTTGGAATGACCTTATTATTGTATCATGTTTTTGATCTGAGTTTGTTTTATTGTATCATGTTTTTGATCTGAGTTTGTTTTACAGAATGAAATGTCTGAATGAGTGCTCATCCAAGACTGGTGATTCCATACTTTTTGCCAGGGGTTGTAATATTGCACCCATACCTTGTTCCTCACCTGTACTACCATACCATATGATTTCATCCATTCAGGTTACTGGCTAATGTTTCATTGTGTAATTGAAGAGTTCATTTGCAAAAGCTGATAAACCGTTCTTTAAAACAACAAGCTGACTGTCGTGAGTTATTCTGAACCCTCAGTGCGTTTTGTCATGAAAGCCGTTATTGTCAAAGCATTGCAAATTGACATTATATAGCAGAAACACTCAAACGCCAGTGCTGTTCTTGAACAGAACCCGGTAAATCCGTTCAGTATATCAGCACCAGGTATTCTGATCAGGTGTCACAACAATACGCAAACTGTTTTGATGCTGCGGTCTGAGAGGAATTTCAGAGTAACTTTGGCTCAATCATGTTTAACCATGGATAACTGATGAAGAAACTGAAGAGTTTGTTATGGTGTTTGTTTCAGGATGTAAATAGAGGAGAAAAGCTGAAAATCATTCACAAAACAAAGCGAAAAAGTGGGCCAGGATTTTCCAAGTTATGATCATTTTATTCATGGTCAGGATCGTCGGAAAGCCGGTGCTTAGCCGGTGGCACAGGGCACAAGTCGGGAAAAATGCTAGTCAGGTCACCAATCCATGTAGGGCACACACTTACATGTATGATCTTGTAAATGTTAAATTTTTTTATTAAATGTTTCAGTTTTTGTTGCAGTTCTCAGCACCTTGCCTACTTGTTTTATGTTAAAGAATGTTAAATATTGCACTTAAGAGAAACTTGAATCCATTAGTGTTTAACTCTAAAACAGGAAAGTTGTCTGTTTAATGTCCATTGGAGTTACTTGCTTTTGCCAAAAAAACAAACTTCAAATTAAAAAAACAAATAAACAAATTTTGTAAGTTACCAGTATTTTTTTTATATTTACTTAATCAAAAGGCAGTTTGATTGACATTACATAAAATGCACCATTAAAAAGCAAGATTTATGAAAATTCAAAAATGTTTTTTTTGTTGGCAAATGAACTTTAACTGTACATAAATGAGAATCAGTGAAACTTTCATTGAAGTTTAGAGGTAATAAACCATTCAGAACTCCATCTATTCCCACTACATTACATTACTCTGACACATTCACTCAGCACAGAATTTGATTTCTCATGTTTTAATTTCTGGATTTAGCAGGTTAGTTGTTTGGATAGTGGATGTTTGGATAGTAAATGCCCTATGTGTTATAGCAGGAACTCTGATAGTAGGGTTCAGCTCAACAAAGAGGCAGGTGACTGTTCATTTCCTATGTAGAAGCTTGATACAAAGCCACAAACCTTCAAAAAGGAATGGTTTGCATTAAAAGGTATTGTTCGCGGTTGTTTGTTTTGAACACGATGCCACAGCAACCCTTAAAACAATCGGTGTTGGTTTAGGTACTGGACTATTGACTAGAAGGTCGAGGGTTCAGGTTACGACACTGCCAAGCTGCTATCATATGAGCAAGACTTTTGACCAGTGCTGTCAAATGATTAAATATTTTATGATGTTAATCCCAATTATTTTGTGGTGCGTGGATCATGGGGGCGGGGGGGTTATTTTTTCACATAAAACAGTACATTTTAACATTTAGACATATTTTCGGACTGTAATTCCCACGCTTGTGAAGGAAGAATATCTGACCTTTTGGGTAGGGGGAAAGACACCAACAAATCTGAGAAAAACTTTCCTTAATGCTGAGCCTGTGAGCCACAAAGCCATAACATGGATCATACCATTTGTGAGGCAAGGGAGGGAGGACACCTGTTTTTAAGATATTTTTCAGCTTAAATCTTAGGTACAGGTTGTCCTCTTTGGTGGCAGGGCATTTAGTTCTGTTTATATATATATATATATATATATATATATATATATAGATATAGATATAGATATAGATATATACATACGTGTGTGTGATATATGGATCATGAGACTGTTATTTTGCAGGGGCTGCGGGTCAAAACAAACAGCATGTGGTAACAAAAAACACAGCCAAACTGGACAGAGAAACAGAGGAGCTCCATCATGAGAGAGTGCCTCTAGAGGTGGGCAAAGTCATCCAGCAGGGCCGGCAAAATAAGGGCATGACCCAGAAGGACCTGGCCACAGTAAGTATTGGTGAAGAATAGAGCATGTTTTAAAGTAGACGTAGAAGTGTAGATGTGTGTAGTGTATACTGACATTAGGATTGCTGCTCCAGAGCAGTGCAAATCTACACATAAACAGAATTAGACCTTCACATAGACTGATTACACCATGTAACAATTTTCAAAAAATTTTTTGTTCCCAGTTGTTAAGTGTGTTTTCCTGATTGTTTGTACCCTAAATGAATAGAAAAAAGTTATTATTCCCTGTAAACTTTGCTTTTGTGGTCAGCACAATGATATTTTGAAATTGATCTATTTTTAAGGATATTCGCCATATTTCAAGATACTTAAGAAGCTTCTGGAATTGTGAGAACTATCAAGAAGTTTCTAGAACTGTCCAGAAATATCTAGAACTTTCTGGGACTGTACAGAATTTGTAGGTAGCCACTGTATAACTTACAGTTCATATGGGCCACTATAGGCCCTTCCTGAGAGACGCAGAGACGAGAACCTGATCTAAGTGGAATTGATTGGGATTGCATAGTAAGTGGGCAACAACAGCCATCACAGACAAAGGGAACAACACTGACCCCCCTAGACATGACAGGTGTGAATTCATTCTCTATTACAGATTCTGATAACGACAGTATTCACACTTCACCCCCCCACCCATTACACAGGAGGAGCTTCTAGAAGGACCACTACTTTTTCCAGATTGTACATATTGTGTGTTACTCTGCTACCGGGTGATCAGTACCCTGCTCTGCTGAATCACTCAGTACACTCTTGTACTTTGATAACCTGCATGGAATACAAGATTGACCATTTTTACGACGTTTGGAGAGACATCCTTTTTCCCTTACAGTACACAGCAAAACTTAGTCAGTTCGAGATGGCATCAAGAGGTTGGCATACATCCAGCAGACGGCATTTTCCTATGTATGTGGCCCATTTTTATAAAGACAAGAGCGAAAAAGTACTCTGTGGAAGCATCTGCTAAGATGTGGGTGAGGGCCTACAAAGCATACTTCGGCATGCCTGTGGTGACCTGTTTCTATAACAAATTCATAATTTTCGTGGCCGTGGTCACAAAGCGAAGTTTTTATGATGAATGTAAGCAATTTTTAATTTGTTTTAGACATAAGCAATTGGAATATAACATTAAAAAGCTGGGAACAAAAACTTGTTATGTTACATAGTGTTATCAGTCAAACACACAAAGACTTGTGGCACTTCAAGATTAGTAGTACGTGCACTGATAGAATAAAAAGAAATATCATGTACAGTTTTAAACCTAACGTTTCTAGTAATTTTCTTTTAATTGCAAGGGACTAAAGTTTTATTGTTAAACATATACAAAAAAATGTGCATTGTTTACACTACCGAAATAAAAAAAGGAATGTCTTTTGTCAAATGGAAAATCAAACAATTGTGAGAAAATCGTATCATGAGCAGAGTGTAACCCAGCCCTCGTTATCCACCATTACACCCCCTAATCGTATTGCTTTCTCCCCCTTTTGTGATACGTTATTGATACACTGGCGCCAAATACCGGATATTTTTATTTAAACATGCAGGGAATCTAAATGGGACTCTTTCTCCAGTTTGACTTTACCGGATGCAGTAATTTATGACGCCACTTGATGGTGTTAATGAATAGTGGTGACGAAAAAGAAGCTCCCATGAGAGAAATGCAACCCCCCACACCAACGGCCCCCCCCCCATCGCCCATGCCCCACCCCCACGAAGCCCACACCCCCCCCGTTCCCCCCACCATTAGTTGCTGAAGAAAAAAGGTGCATGAATTGAAAGGTGTCCAGTTTCCCTAATAAAACAAGTTAATAACCACTGAAATGTTGGCAGGTTGCACAGAGCAGGTTGGTTAAGCCACTGAAATGTGTATTTTTTTAATGTTACATTTTTGAATTAATGTTCTTTTTTGTATTCATTTATTTTGTTTTTCCCTGTAAGCTTATGTACGGAGTTTTACTCAGGCACAGTTAGGGGTGGGCGCGATATGGTCAAAAATACTATATCACGATAATTAAAGGACGTTTTCATGATCACAAGTATTATCATGAAAGACATGTGATGCCCTCAGTAGTGACAGATTTCTTAAAAAACTACTATTCAAATACTTATCCCATACTTAGTAAAAGTGATTTATTATTTTAAATGTGCTGCATTCCATCCAATTAAACGGACTCATTACACTCCTTTATGATGAATGAAACAAGAGCAGTTTTGCAGTGTTCTTTAAAGCACTGACAGTATCCTTGATAATCTCAGAAAAGCATATCGTGTATCACGGATAACACAAATTATCACAATCAATACGATAAAATATCCCGTCATATTCGGCCAACCCCTAGGCACAGTTGGTTTCTGGCTTTAGACATTTTAACCCCAGAACTGTTTTTCAGCTATTACATTGGAATGATGACACCACACACACCCAACAAGTTGCAGTCAGTGTGTTTGTCCACTGTTTTATATTGGTTGTCAAATTCTGTGAAACTGACATTAATTTAATAACATGATTCCTGCTATTTGCCCTATTTAGGGTATTTTTCATTTCGAGTTACATAGGCTATCGTGATGTATCATGGGGATTGTCTTGCAATATATCAAGGTTGTCACAGAATCGCAGTATCATGATATCATCGTTATCAAATATCGTATCGTGGAGGTGCCCATGTGATTTCACACCCCTACAGGACACACTCACCCTGTGGTTTTTCTGGGATGGACTCCCGAGCTCCACATAAATTCATAAAACTGTTATACAATTCTTTGAATACAGTGGGGCAAAAAATGTAGTTTAGTCAGCCACTGATTGTGCAAGTTCTCCTACTTAGAACGATGAGTGAGGTCTGCTAATTTTCATCCTAGCCTACACTTCAACTGTGAGAGGACAAAAAATGAGGAAAAAAACGCTAGGGAAAGCACATTGTAGGATTTTTTAAGCAATGTAAATTGCTAAATTATGGTGGAAAATAAGCGTATTTGGTCACTCATAATTTGGTTCAAACTCAATACTTTGTAACAAAACCTTTGTTGGCAATGACAGAGGTGCAAACGTTTCCTGTAAGTATTCACCAGGTTTGCAACACACGGTAGCTGGTTATTTGGCCCATTCCCTCAAGGCAGATCTCCTCTAGAGCAGTGATGTTTGGGCAACATGGACTTTCAACCTCCTCCACACATTTTCTATGGGGCTGAGGTCTGTAGAACTGGCTAGACCACTCCAGGACCTTGAAATGCTTTTTTGGGAAGCTTACTCCTTTGTTGCCTGAGCGCAGTGTTGCTTGGGATCATTGTCATGCTGGAACTCGACCACAGCCACGTTCCATCTTCAATGCTCTCACTGATTGGAAGGAGGTTTTGGCTTAAAATCTCACGATACATGGCCCCGTTCATTCTTCCCTTAACAGGATCAGTCGTCCTGTCCCCTCTGCAGAAAAACAGCCCCAAAGCATGATGTTTCCCACCCCCATGCTTCACCGGTAGGTATGGTGTTCTTGGGATGCCAACTCAGCATTCTTCTTCCTCCAAACAATTTGTGTTTTACCAAAAAAGTTCTATTTTTGGTTTTTCATCTGATCACATGATATTCTCCCAAATCCTCTTCTGAGTCATCCATATTGCTCTCTGGCAAACTTCAGACGGTCCTGGACATGTAATGGCTTACTTAAGCAGAGGACAACGCCTGGCACTGCAGGATCTGATTCCCTCTCGGCGTAGTGGTGTTGTACTGATGGTAGCCTTTTGTTACTTTGGTCCAAGCTCTCTGCAGGTCATTCATCAGGTGTCCCTCCGTATAGTTCTGGGATTTTTGCTCATCGTTCTCATGATCATTTGGACCCACGGGATGAGATTTTGCGTGGAGCCGCCCCATCGATCGAGGGGAGATTATCAAGGTCTTGTATGTTCTTCCATTATCTTACAGTTGCTCCCACAGTTGATTTATTTCACACCAACATGCTTGCCTATTGTAGATTCACTCTTCCCAGCCTGGGTGCACGTCTACAATTTTCTTCCTGGTGTCCTTCGACAGCTCTTTGGTCTTGGCCATGGTTGAGTTAAGAGTCTTGACTGTTTTGAGGCTGTGGACAGGTGTCTTTTATTACAGATACGAGGTCAAACAGGTGCCATTAATACAGGTAACGAGTGGAGGACAGAAAGAGCTTCTTAAAGAAGAAGTTACAGGTCTGTGAGAGCCAGAAAATCTTGCTTGTTTGTGGGGTGACCAATACTTATTTTCCACCATGATTTACAATTAAATTCTTTAAAAATCCTTCAATGTATTTCCTGGATTTTTTTTCTCATTTTGTCTCTCATCGTTGAAGTGTAGCTATGATGAAAATTACAGACCTCTCTCATCTTTCTAAGTAGGAGAACTTGCACAATCAGTGGCTGACTAAATACTTTTTTTTGCCCCACTGTAAAAAGCTTACCCTGGCTGTATATAACTGATTAAAGAACCAAGGGGATTTTTCTGAAACACTTATCGTGATTGTATCGGACACCTAATAAATATCTTTGTTATTGACTTTTTTTTGTTATTGAAGAAAATCAATGAGAAGCCACAGGTGATTGGAGATTATGAATCTGGAAAAGCCATTCCCAATAATCAAGTGTTGGGAAAGATTGAGAGAATTATTGGTAATATACCATCTTTATTGTTTCAGAATAAAAGTCATTTTAGGCTGGTGTCTGTCTTGTGTTCCACAATGGGTTGGTTACTGTTTTTTGTTTTTAATTTCAGGACTTAAACTGCGTGGAAAGGAGATTGGGCAGCCCCTCGACGCACAACCCAAGAAATGAAAAAAAAATCCTCGAAATCCACCACTTAGCATTCAGAACCCTCCTCAGTAGGCCTTTCAGTCTGTCTACATGCTGCTGTCTCAGTTAGTAATAAAACTGCTTATTTCAGTGGTGGACCAGATGTCATTGAAATGACATAAGAATGAATGCAACTATGCTTGAATCACTTTATGAATGCTGCACTATGTAAGAACACTGCTTTTTATGTGAATTGAACTGACTCTTAAGTCCTTTGCATTTTTATAATCTTGTGCTTGCTTTCATGTTGAAAATAAAACATTTTTATGCATCTTGACCTGTATCCATCAGGAATCATTTTCCTTGTTTTGATGAGAGATTATAACAATGTAATCACATGAAATGATTGAAACCTATTTGATATTTATCTTATGTATAGTATTTAAATGCAACTCTGGACAGAACTGCTTCTGCAATATCACATTTTTTTCTGTCCAGAGTTGCATTGATTTTCCCAAAGATCTTGTATTGATGATGGGAGATTTGGACCACTGTGCAAAGTCTTCTCCAGCACATTCCAAAGATTCTCAGTGGGTTCAGGTCTGGACTCTGGTGGCCAATCCATCTGTGATACAGTGGCTATAAAAAGTATTTACCCCCTTAGATGTTTTTCCTTTTATTGCTTTTACAAATAGAATCATGGTCAGTCAATGTGAAAAAACAAACATTTCTACAAAGTAATGTATATTCAATAAAACTATATAATGTAAAATAAGTGATTGCATAAATATTCACCCCCCCTTTAAGTGACTGACCTAAGTCAACAAAAGTTCCAGAGAAAAACTGGTACTATTAGTCTCACAATTAGTGAAATAGAGAATCTGTTGAGTGCAGTGAATGTGTCTCAAGTGATGCAGGATAAAGACAGTCCACGGGTTAATCAGTATTCCTGGCTACAGTAAACCATGAAGACAAAAAGAACGCTCCATGCAACTACGAGAAAAGGGTTATTGAAAAGTATAAGTCAGGAGATGGATACAAGACAATTTCCAAGTCACTGAACATCCCCTGGAGTTTCAGTTAAATCCATCAATAAGAAACTGGAAGGGAATCTGGCCACATGTCCCCAATCTGCCTAGAGCAGGTAAGTCCTCACAAACTGAGTGACCGTGCAAAGAAGGAGACAATTCATTTACATTGACATTCACAGCATTTTAGCAGGCGCCCTTATCCAGAGCGACTTACAATTGGTTACCATCTTATTACAATCCAAGGCAAATTGTGGGTTAAGGGCCTGGCTCAAGGACCCAAACAGTGGCAGCTTGGCAGAGGTGGGATTTGAAAACCCTGGACCTTCTGGTCCATAGTCCAGTACCTTACCCGCTAGGCTACCACAGTCCCCTACAGAGACTAGTAAGGGATGCCATCAAGACACCCATGAACTACTCTGAAAGAGTTGAAAACCCTTCAGCAGCAGATTGGGAGAGACTGTGCATACAACAACTGTTGCCGGGTTCTGCCCCCAGTCAAAGCTCCCATCAGCCTCTGTTGAAGAAAAGCTCATATTAAATCTCCACCACTGTTTGCCCAAAGGAATGTGGGAGACTCCAAGGTCAACTGGAAGAAGGTTCTTTGGTCTGATGAGGACCAAGCTGGAGCCTTTTGGCCATCAGACTAGATGCTATGGTTGGTGGACACCAACTTACTACGAGGGTAAAAGAATGCAGCAAATACAAGGAAATACTGGGGGACAATCTGATACAGTCTGCAAGAGCACTACGCCTTGGGAGAAGATTTATTTTCCAGCAAGACAAATGACCCGAAAGCATAGAGCAAAAAACTACACAGAAATGGTTTTTAAAACAACAAAGGTGATGTTCTGGAGTGGCCGAGTCAAACCCCAGATTATCAATCCAATAGAGAATTTGTGGCTGGACTTGAAAAGGGCTGTTTACTCCCGATTCCCCATGGCAACCTGACAGAGCTTGAGCAGTTTTGCATACAAGAATGGGAGTAAAATTACAATCGCGAGGGATGTTCTCTATATCTATGTATATTCATATTTCACTTTAAAATACTGTACATATTTAAGTCATGTTCCCAGGTTTTCACTCAGTCCTGTTACCCAGCTTATTCCCACTTTTGAAAATACCACAAGTCACATGTTCAGTAGGAAGTTGTATCATCTGGATCTTCTGAAGCCCATGCAAAAACCATGTAGGTAGGCTAAGTTCTCTCTTATTTTTTCCTGTACATTGGTGATATTATAACTATGACTTAGAAGGCCAATCTCCGCAGGAAAAAATGTACTGTGAACTTTGACAGTAGAACCATGAAGTGGCCAAATTACCACCAAAATTCATAGTACAACAGTGAAATAATTCATGGTCAGTCCATAGTCCACCAAGTTTACAGTTGTACCATGAAATTTCACAGTAGAACCATGAAGTGGCCAAGCTACCATCAAAATTCATAGTAAACCTCGAACTGTGAAAGTTCACATTAAAACTGTCAAGCAATTCACAGTTTTACTATGAAAACTCACAGTACATTTTCTCCTGGGTGAACTTTCTATCCTGTTACCTAAATGATTTTAGGTGTTATTTGTTTCTTGTAATTCATACACATTTTTGGTAAATCATTTGAATGTGCTCAGTGTCCTAATGCTATTCGTGTGCTTACATTGTATTTGCTAATTGAGTGCTGAAAACTCACTTGTTGCTCATAACGGGACTGGGCAACATTAACAGGAGAAACATTGTAAAAATAAAAAAGTTGCCTGACATTGACCAGTACTCCTCATGAATAGTTAACTATGTGGGCTGTTGAAAAAATGTAGAAAATGAACTCTTTTTTAAGAGTTACAACAAGCGAATGGCACTCACTCAGCGGAATGACTCACATTGTGATAGTCCGTGGAACTAGACTTTGGGTGTCGGTTTCAGACGAACCCAAACTGAGGTGGACGCTGTTGCTACAGGCAGCGCTTGGCGTTGTTTTGGGGATGAATAGCAACCCGTCTGTTAGCTAGATCTGGAATGTGGACTGACCGTGTGTTTAATACGCAGCTGGAAGATGTCTAGGTCAGAATAACGGATATTTTGGGATAACAGGTCCAGCACGCTGATAGAAGACACAAACGATTTGTCCTGCTCTGCTAAGCTTCGCCGTTCCTCCTGGTTTCAAACCTACACTGATTCATGTCATGAATGAATCGACACTGCTGAACCGATCATCATCCTACAGATCGGTCCTTTCCTCTGCACGTCATGGCGGAGAGATTCCCACTCGCAGAGAAAGCCTTGTCAGAAAGCTTTGCTCGGCTCAGATACAAAGACACATCGCTGTTAATCTGGCAGCAGCAGCAGCTGGAGCTGGAAAAAACCCCAACGAACTACCTGAGCCGGAGCCGCAGCACCCGGTACAGCCAGTACGGGAACCAAACCGTAATAGTGCGGGACAGGAGCACCATACAAAACACTGAAGCTGGATCCAAGATTTGTTCTCTTATGTGACAGTATTACTTGGACAATTCAGGGTCGCAGGCTTTTGGGCAGCACAGGGCACTGCAGGACGCACACTGACTCACACTGGGACACTTTAGAGATGCCAGTTGTCCTAATGTATGTCTTTGGAATGTGGACATGGAGAGAACATGCATACTCCACACAGACAGCTGCCTGGCAGGGACTCGAACCCAGGTCTCTGGAGCTGTGAGGAGACACTGCGCTCAATACTCGGACTGCAGTCCGTAATTCTTTCCAGGACTGTCTATTATTGCACATACAGTGAGGATTGGATGGAGCTGTTGTTACAAGTTTAACAAAAGATGCTCAGTCTGAAACTTTGTAATCAATTTGTATAATCAACGAGCTACAGTCTAAAAACATCTAAAATGGTTAACAATTCTATTATTTGATACATTATATAAGTTTGTGGATACCCAAGAGTTACATCCTTGAACATGGTGTGGAGGTGCTACAAAAGCCTTCACTGATATGAGAAAGCTTTTAACTAGAATTTGGAACATGACCATGAGGTCACGCATTGATGTTGTACAATAAGCCTGTTCCATTTTATCTCAAATGTGTCTGAGATGGTTTGCAAGCCAGCCAAGTTCTCCTTCAAACAGAGTTGTTTCTAGACTACTTGTACTGGGCATACACGGAATTTAGCTGTACCCATCTGCTTGCCAGTCAGTCATAGGGGGCACATCTGTGCAGAAAAACACTAAATAGATTAAGTGATTAACACTAAAGTAGGCATTACTCTACCATTGAAGAGAAATAAATTAATACTCAAGATTTTTCATTAATTGCATAAATTTTGTTTATGCAATTGTAACTGACATCTTTGCTAGTTTAATGAATGCCATTTCTTTAAAAAACAAAACTTTTAAATAGTAAAAAGTATTGTGGTAGGCTAGTGGTTAAGGTACTGGACTATGGACCAGAAGGTCCAGGGTTCAAATCCCACCTCTGCCAAGCTGCCCCTGTTGGGTCCTTGAGCAAGGCCCTTAACCCACAATTGCTTGGATTGTAAGACTGTATCAATTGTAAGTCACTAAATGCTGTAAATGTACATTACTTCATGCGAAAAACCTAAAGAAACTGGCTCTTAATTTTGAAAAGATGCTGGGGCATTATGGGAAATATAGTGCCTGTAGTGAATTTGCATAACATGTCCTGTATTTCTGCTCAGCAATTCAGGATAAAGTTGTTAAACAATTCAAGGAATCTGGAAGAAATTCAGTATCTAAAGAGCAAGGGGAACAAGCCTAACCTGAAGAGGTGTGATCTCTGATACCATAGCTGATAGAACCATATGGGCAAGAGATTACTTTCTCAGCTTTTATCAAGCACTACAAAACAGTTACATTCACAAATGCAACTTAAAATTTTACTCCGCAAAGATGGGTTACTTTTCTTTGCTATACTTTTTTCTGTCTTCAAGTGGCCCCATAAATGATCAGTGGGATTTAGGTCAGGTGACTATGGAGCTCTTGTGGGCACCACTGACGTTTGGGCTATATAATTTGTAATTGTTCTTTACCTTTTCTGTTATAGGGTTGTATGTAAGGGTTCTCTCTAATGGTGTTTGTTTGAAGGGGACCTTTTCTATGTTTGAAGACCTCTAGTTGGTGCAGGGTGACAGCTTTGCTTTGAGCAAGTACTACAGTATTTAAGATATTTACTTATCAGTGTGGGAACATTTTATACAGTATGAATGTCAGATTTGTGTGTAGTGAACACTACAGTATTTAACAAACTATTTGTGGACTGTGGTAGCCTAGAGAGTAAGGTACTGGACTATGGACCAGAAGGTCCAGGGTTCAAATCCCACCTCTGCCAAGCTGCCACTGTTGGATCCTTGAGCAAGGCCCTTAACCCACAATTGCTTGAATTGTAAGACTAAGAAACTTATAAGTCGCTCTGGATAAGGGCGTCTGCTAAATGCTGTAAATGTATTGTATTATGCAATACAATTCCAATATTAAATACACTAAAACAAAGTTACGATTTTTGGGATTTATTCAGAATTGGTTCAGCTCAGTAGTTCGTAACCTACAGTTATGTTATAGGCACATTATTACCAACCATAAAGAGTTACAGTCCAGTCGATTAAAAAGTTCAGGAAACACAGATTTGGACTTTTAGCCCAGGACGTGGAGCTACTTGGTGAGTTTATTTCTGTCCGGATTGTCCATGTCTGTGTTTTTACTCCCTCCCCGCCCTGAGAAAGTTCCAGGCAGAATTACCTACTGTTTTCCACCCAGCTCATTGGTGCTGTTAAAATATTAGTCTAGATAAATATGTCCATAATTTTAAACGGGTTGTCTTGTCTAGTCTGGGATTTTTTACCGCTGCTACTCATCATAGGTCTTGTAGCATGCAAATTCAAGTCAGACATTTGCAAATATAACAGTGGAGGCTTTAAAATTCACTGCACTATTTAACTAGAGAAGCATGAGAGGCAGAGAAGAAAACCCAAAACAAAACACAAAATCCAGATACAGATTAAGAGGTGATTTTTATGGCATCTACAGGTATGAAACCATACTTTATATTTAAATATGCACAAAAAAACTCACTCATCTTGCAAGAAATGTATTGCAGTGCAGATGGAAACGTTCTATTGCTGAGATGTGTAAAAATTTAATCACAGAAGGTCCCTCAGATAAACTAATCCAATCCAAATAGAGCTTTAGAGCAAGTAAATCACAGGAAACACGCCAACCACAATGAAATACCAAACTGGGTTCTCTCTCTCTTATGTAACAGTATTAAGAACTGTTTTTGGAAATGTGGTGGACAAAATTCGCTATAAGGTTTGATGCACTCACTAGACTAAGTAGAGCTTAAAGGGTGCTTTAGTTTGTCTTCTTACATTGGTGCTTGAAAGTTTGTGAACCCTTTAGAATTTTCACACCTTATCCAGGGCGACTTGGCAGAGGTGGGGTTTAAACCCTGGAGCTGTTGGTCCATAGTCCAGTACCTTAACCGCTAGGCTACCACAGTCCACAATAATACAGGTATTTGGCATTTAGCAGAAGCCCTTATCCAGGGCGACTTGCAACATCTTACAATCTTACAATCCAAGCAGTTGTGGGTTAAGGACCCAACAGATCCTTAGAGGAGAGGAGCAGAGGTGCAGAGGTGGGATTTGAGGTGGGATTTGAACCCTGGACCTTCTGGTTTAGAGTCCAGTACCTTAACCACTAGGCTACAGTCCCCAGATACTGAAAGCAAAGGTTCACATACTTTTGCCACTCACTAATATGTAATATTGGATCATTTTCCTCAATAAAGACATTACCACGTATAATATTTTTGTCTCTCTTTTTTAACTGGGTTCTCTTTATCTACTTTTAGGACTTGTGTGAAAATCTGATGTTTTAGGTCAGATTTATGCAGAAATATAGAAAATTCTAAAGGGTTCACAAACTTATAACCACTGTATGTAGAACCTCAAAATTAGAGGAGGGTTGGATTGAATCCCCAAGGTAGGATGTGGGGTTTAAACGATGCTCAAGTGATAATCTGGGGCCCAGAATGTGCCAAGAAAATGTCCCCCATACCATTTCACCACCAGCTGCCTGAACCGTTCATACAAGGCAGGATGAATCCATGCTTTCATGTTGTTTATGCCAATTCTGACCTTCCCATCCGATTGTTGCAGCACAAATAGAGACTCAACCATCCAGGCCGTGTTTTTCCAATCATCTGTTGTCCAGTTTTGGTGAGCCAATGCCAATGTAGCCAAGTAGCCTGTTCTTAGCTGACGGGAGCAGCACTTGGTGTGATCTTCTGCTCTAGCCCATCTGCTTCAAGGTTTAGAGATGCTCTTCTGCATACCTCAGTTATTGTTGCCTTTCTGTTAGCTCAAACTAGTCTGGACATTCTCCTGTAACCTCTGGAATCTAGGCACTTTCCCTCAGAAAACTGCACTTCAATGGAGTTAAGGTATACCCAATAAAATGGCCAGTGAGTGTACAAAACATCAGAAGCTTGAGCTGTAACCTGCTGGTGTAAACACTCGTTATGCCAGAGCTGTTTGATTTAATTGAATCCATTTTGTCAGCAACCCTCCAGGACTCATTTTTGATTTGAAAAATCATTGGCATGGTTCATTGCAAATCCAAATAGGGTTCTTCAAGCGGTAATGGCTCCCTGTTCAAGAGCTTTGGCAGATATGGTTCATAAACTGCACAACATTACCGACTACCAACTGCAAATCCCCCCAAAACAATAATAAACTTTCGAAAGCAAGCAAAAATAATGAGCAGACACACACCATTGTGAATATTTTTGTGATTTATTTACAAAAAAAACGAAGGGGCCCCAGAGTCGAAATTCGGAAATAGTTTAGCTTATCCATCAGTCAGTGTCTCAGCTCTAACCCTGCTTCGATTGGCTGCACTTACATTTAGCTCTACTAATGTCAATGGCATTTACATGTTATAAACAGCTCAAAAGGTTTTAAGAAATATACTGTAAATCAACATGCAATACACAAAGTTTTTCACTCAAAAAAAAAACAAAAACAAAACAAAAACAACTAAAATATAGCCTATTTATACCCAAGGGGTGTCGAATAGGTAATGAATATACAAGGATATATGTAATCATACAGATATTTATATTTGTCTTTCGCTGACATCACTTAAGAAAACCCATGTTTTTTTTTTGTTTTGTTTTTTAGTGGACTGAGTCGCCATGAGGATAAATGGAAGTGATAAGATGCAGTCTCAAAAAGTAAAGTCACACACTCTTAACACGCTACTACTGGGAAGAAAACCTAAGAAGACTCGCTTTTAAGTTGTGATATTTCATTTCAATGTAGATGGAGCTACAAAAGAAAAGAAATCTGGCATATATCAATTCTTAAGGTGTTAAAGCAGAGCAGTCACACAGAGTTAGTGTGTTACCTAAACTTAAGGCAGTTTGCACAATCCACTGATTTAAAAGTCGAGGCCATGCCAACGTCAGGGTGGCACCACTGTTGCAAGAAAAATAATGGAACTGTCCAAGTATATCTATCACGCTCGTACGTCGGTCTGTTTTACAGTTTAGTCGTTCAGTCCAAAGACGCGGAAGGAAAATATTCCAGCAAGTCCTGTAAAGCACTGAAGTACCACTCAAAGCCTTGAATACAGTATACAAAAATAAAAGAAGTTGTTAAAAAGTCGTTAATAAAATAGAATACATTAGTTGTAATACTCTGGAACAACTAAGCATGATCTTACCTTTTTTTTCTCTGGAGTTAACGCCTAACTGCTGTCTGACTGTACAAGTGAACTAAACAACTGTCACGTTCAGGGACAGATTCACGGGGACTAGGTCAGTCAATGTCCTAGTTTAGGGAAATTACTAATTAATAGTCCCATCGTAAAAACGGATAACTGGTGGATTGTAGGTTGACTCGTATTATAAATAATCTATTTAGTCACCGCTGTCTATTGCCACTTTTTCACCAGACAGTTTGGTGCAGTCATGCTACTAATCCAAGTCTATACCCATCTCAGAAGAGTTCTCAGAAGGTCATGCTCCACCTAACGTAATACTCCAACCTCAAATCAGAAAAAGCTGGGACAGTATGGAAAATGCATTAATAAAAACAGTGTTTGTTACATTTACATTGACTTGTATCTCATTACAGACAGTATGAACCTGAGATAGTTCATGTCTTGTCTGGTCAGCTTCATTTCATTTCTTAATAAACATCCATTCCTGCATTTCAGGCCTGTAACACATTCCAAAAAAAAGTTGGGACTACTTAGGGCTAGTAATAAATAAGAAAAACGAAATAATGGTGTCATTTCAAACAGGTGATTGTAATCTTGATTTGGTACAAAAGCAGCATCCAGGAAAGGTTGAGTCTTTGAGGAGCAAAGATGGGCAGAGGCTCTTCAGTTTATCAGCAAATGTGTGAGAAAAGTATTGATGTTTAAAAACAATGTTCCTCAAGAAAGATTGGAAGGGATTTACATATTTCTTCCTCTACAGTGCATAATATCATTAAACGGTTCAAGGAATCGGGAGGAATTCCAGTGCGAAAAGGCCAAGGGCGCAAGCTTCAGCTGACCACTCATGAACTTCGATCTCTCAGATGGCACTGCATCAAGAACCGTCCTTCAACAACAACTGATAGAACCACATGGACAGAGGATTACTTGGCAAACCTTTATCAATCGCTACAATACAGTTACATTCACATATGCCACTTAAAACGTTACTGTGCAAAAAACAAGCCACATGTTAACCATATCCAGAAGCACTAAATCACTTGGTATCCTCTGTGCCAAAACCTCTTAAGTGTGGCGAAAAGGAATGGCAACATTACAAAGTTGTAAATGCTTTACTGTCCCAACTTTTTTTGGAATGTGCTGCAGGCTTGAAATGCAGGAATGGATGTTTATTAACAAATGAAATGAAACTGACCAGACAAAACATGAACCATCTCAGGTTCATACTGTCTGCAATGAAATAAAAGTCAACGTAAATGTAACAAAATGCATTTTCCGTAATGCGTTTCCGATTTGGAAACAATTCACAAACTGGTTTTCTTGGGCAAAACAATACAGAAACCATGGCATAGGGGTGTGCGATATGTAGAGTATGTCACTCACTTTGCAAATAAGAGTTCACTGCATCCTGTAGATGGGTAGGATTGACTACTGCATGCAGAGTGCACAAACCAAGCTAACGATCTATCTGAAAGCACATGGCTGAAATAAAAAATGATTGAACAAACTGTGCCAGGAGACAAAATACAGACAGCACCAGCCTCACAGTCTGTGATTAGATTTAATTGCTAGACGTGGCTGCTCCTCACTCACAGAGATGAGGTGTGGCTTTGAAAAAATGGACGTTGCTGAAAAGATCTGCAAACTACGTCAGAAATCGCTTGCCATTAAAGACCACCAACTGCGAACTAACCACCGTGCATAATATAAACATTAGGACAAACTTCATCGATGAAATGCACTCTCAAGGACAGGTACGTCTGTCTCTTGTGGCAAAACATGTAACCTTCTGCAGTTTGTGCTACAGTTTTTACTTGAATGCTTGAATAAACAAGCCCAAAACGAAGTTTTCCTTACTGTAATGTTATTTCACTGATGTCATTAGTAAGCAGCAATTAATATCAAGTTAAAAAGAGTGAGTTAGTACAATGCGAAACTTTACCAAACACATTTTAAGGTTGCAAAGTATCGTCTAATTACTGTTATCGACAATATCCAAGAAAATAGAGATTTTTTTGTCAGAGAACGTTTACATGCACTTAATAAGCAGATCATAGTCGGATTTCTGCAGTTATCTGATTATTCATGTAGTCATGTATACATCCACTCCGATCTAGATCAGATCAAGAAATCCGGTAAAGAGAGCTGGAATTTATCCCAGTAATCAGATTACTCGTTGCATATATAACAGTTACCCGATTGTAATATGTTTTCAGTCTGTGTATTTGCACCAACGTTGCCAAGTCTGTGTAATCGAAAGACTTGGCTTTATTTGGCCTCTTCCCGTTGACTTTGCCGTTGAATCTGGCAACCACGCACGACGGAATTAAAGGCAGCGAAACGCCTATCGGACACATTTGGGAGACTCTGGAATGCAGTATACTCGAGAAAATGAATCTGATTATTTAATATTAGTTCAAAGTTGGTCACATTTCTGTGAGATTATTGGCTCATGTAAACCTGGAGTTTCCCCATTATCTGATTACCCAAGCGCATGTATACTCGTTCTGTAGTTATCGGATTGCGCACTCAGTATCGCACACCTCTACCATGTTACACTATAAACACTTCTCCACATGGCTCCTACTGAGCATGAATGAAGCCAAGCAATGAAATACTTCATCGTGATGAAAACAGAGAATGCCAAATGCAAACTAATCTCATATGGTGTATAGCGTCGACACGATAACATTGTAATGCATGATGTAGGAAGGCTTTCAGGATTTGACGAATCATGGGATTCGTATTATAGTTTAATTAATACTTTAATTCATAATTAATTCTTCATACAAAGGGATTTGTAAAGAAGAAAATGCTGCTGATGCTTAACAGTCTGTGATATTTCAGTGTGTGATAGGTGGCCAAATTCATCATGGCTGGGTAGGGTAGGGTAGGGTAGGTCAGTGGCAGTGGAAACAATGACCCAATGTGGGATCAAGTCTGTCTAATGAAAAAGTGGCAAACGATTGTCTAGTGATTGACAAATGGACAGATAACATTGGGTATATCATTAGTCAAATATTCATGGGAAAGAAAAAAAAAAAAAGTTGAGTACACCAAAAAGGCAAATCATATATAAAACAAACCCATTATTCTGAACGCATAATGTAGTTTAAAAACAAAATACCAGACAAAATTATACAACAAACACTGACATTAAGAGACAAGCACCGGGAGAAGAAATTTACACTGCTGAAGTAACTGAAATTACTGTGGATCACACAGAGGCCTCTACTGGTACTAGGGGTACTAAGCTGGGACTCAGTACTGACACGTAGGAAAAGAGCATGACCTGCTCAGTCCACTAGTCCAGTACAGAAGTTCAATTTCACGATACCTCAATTTCTGACAGTCAAATATCAGGTGATGAAAAATAAATAAGTTCTCTTTTAAAATGGCAACGACGAGAATCATTACCTGTAAAACAAAACGTGGAATGAGCCGGACGTCATGCGGACATGACCACCACACCGGAAAAGAAAAATGAACTGCTTGCTCCTTCACTTTCAGGCTTCATGAAGTGACTCGTTTAATGATACACAGCCAAGGGTACGTCGGTCCACTAACATGCCTTCACCATTGTGCCCTAATGAGAAAGGGACGTGGGGAGAAACCGCCGCCTTGATCTCCACGACCAACGTGTTTGGACAAAAATATCTTTTCTGGTCACACCGAGGGTTTCCCTTTGAGGCTTGGAGAAGGGAACCTCGGCACGCGTTCCACCGAGTTTTGATCCGAGCCAAGGGCGTTCTACAACAGATTATTTTCAAAATATTCTGTCTTTAGCTTCTAACTCCAAACATAACAGGTCTTCAGGCGAGACACTATCATGACAGCAAACACTACTCATTAGAAAAATGGAGGAGGCTGAAATATGCGATCGACAGCTCAATCTGAGTCACTGCTCTCAGAGCTCGAGCCACTTGAACTGCTGCTGCCCGAGTCGGAAGAACTGCTGCTGCCACTCAGCCGGGACGGCCCACCCCCTGGCGCTGAGCCCGCCTTCTCTGCTGGATACAAGAGACAGAGATCAGAGCCAAACACAATACAGTGACCAGCTAACATGTACACGGCAAATTCACATTCATGAAAGGAACACTCCAGCACGTTTCAGTCTAACCACAATCTACTGTATCTGTAATGTATGAACGATTATCACCGACACCCAATCACCGAAAATCCAGAACCTAACAGTAGTGCTTTCTGCACAATCTACTCTCCTGCCTGAATTAGGGTTATTATAGATATCACAACCTAAAAATGTTACATTTTTCTAACGTGAACATACTTAAACTGAAGAACTACGTACAATTATTATACAAAGATAAAAATGACATCATGTGTAACAATGTAAAACGTACAGCTATGTAATAGCTTAGCACCGCAAAATTTCTAGAACTAAAATTACTACAAGAATGCACACTAAATTAGGCTAACAGTAAAGTAACCAAAATACACACACATCGAAAAATCTAAATCTCAACAAAATCCTGAACTACAGGGTGGAACATAGGTCCAGCATCACAGGGTCCATGTATTTTTATATATATATACCACAATGTATCTGCGAGAAAGAATGAATGAAAATATTTGCAAACACTGGAACACAAAGTCAAAAACAGAGGGACAGGGGACTTAAAAAAAAAAAAAAAAAATGGGGCTTTACCCATAAATAGTAAAAAAAAAAAACAGTTACAGTGGTGCTTGAAAGTTCATGAACCCTTTGGAATTTTCTGTATTTTCTGAATAAATATGACCTAGGACTTTTAGGACACAAGTCCTAAAAGTAGATAAAGAGAACCCAGTTAAACAAATGAGACAAAAATATTATACTTGGTCATTTATTTATTGAGGACAATGGTCCAATATTACATATTAGTGAGTGGCAAAAGTATGTGAGCCTTTGCTTTCAGTATCTGGTGTGACCCCCCTCTGCAGCAATAACTGCAACTAAACGTTTCCTGTAACTGTTGATCAGTCCTGCACACCGGCTTGGAGGAATTTTATCCCATTTCTCTCCGTACAGAACAGCTTCAGCTCTGGGATGTTGGTGGGTTTCCTCCACATTAGCTGCTCACTTCAGGTCCTTCCACAACATTTCCATTAGATTAAGGTCAGGACTTTGACTTGGCCATTCCAAAACATGAACTTTATTCTTCTTTAACCATTCTTTGGTAGAACGACTTGTGTGCTTAGGGTCGTTGTCTTGCTGCATGACCCACCTTCTCTTGAGATTCAGTTCATTCTGTTCCTTTAGAATTATCTGATATAATTCAGAATTCATTGTTCCATCAATGTTGGCAAGCCGTCCTGGTCCAGATGCAGCAAAAACAGGACCCAAACCATGATACTACCACCATCATGTTCCTTTCTCCAACCATAACACTTATCTTTTAAACCAAAAAGTTCTATTTTGGTCTCATCCGTCCACAAAACATTCTTCCAATAGCCTTCTGGCTTGTCCACGTGATCTTTAGCAAAACTGCAGACGAGCAGCAATGTTCTTTTTGGAGAGCAGTGGCTTTCTCCTTGCAACCCTGCCATGCACACCATTGTTGTTCAGTGTTCTTCTGATGGTGGACTCATAAACATTAACATTAGCCAATGTGAGAGAGGCCCTTCAGTTTGCTTAGAAGTTACCCTGGGGTCCTTTGTGACCTCACCAACTATTACTGATGAATAATAGTTAAACAATAAATTGTATAATATGTAAACACTTACATTAACCTACAGTTGGCCAAAATCATTAACAAAAGGCTTATTTTATAATAAATTGTTGAAAGAGCTCATGAGTAGTGGATTCAAAGTGAAAAGTAAAAGCAAAACACTTACTCTATTGGTGAACTCTGGGTGCTAGCATAACTGCTAAGCTAACTGCAGCCTGTGTTTTGTTTACAGTTGGCTCTTATAATTAAACCTTTTTCGGACCCATGGAGGCTTATTTGCACTAAGAATACAGTACTGTACATGTAAAAATAAAGAAAAGCAGAGATCTTCTCCGAGGGCTACTCTGAACCGGAATCAGTGTGTACTGAATCGTGACTCGTGAATCATGAATCGAGTTTCAGATGAAACGAGTCGCGTGGCTCAAGTTTACCGAGCAAACAACAAGAACCGAGACAAATTTTTCTAATCAAACTGGTTCGAGAACCGAATACAGGTACCACTGGTATACTGTTTTCCAGTAAGCACTGGTGCTGCGCTGATTATCTGTATGCAACAGAATCAAGATTAGACTGAAAAAATGTCGGAGTGTTCCTTTATATGGGACACATTTCATGGCCTTCAGTAAGCACCCCTAGCCCTGCATCCTTGGTCACCAATGTGCTCGAGTGTTAAGACAGAATTAAGGCATGCGCACAGAGCAAAGCATTAATAATGACAGATCAGAACCAACAGTATGGCGCCACAAGATGTACTGAGACACAACATGGTTTGGGGCTGCTCTTGACCTCTAGCTTTCACAGGCCAATTGAACTGGGGGGGAGGGGCAGACTAAAGCACTAGAATCAAACAAACTCAGTTAGAAATAGAGGAGTTTAGGGTTAGAAATGAAACCCCTGCCGTCTGTCCTCTCCACACACTGCCACACATGTACCTTTTTTGGGCGGTTTCTTGTTGTTGTTCAGTTGTCCGCTCACGTCCTGCAGCCTCTTTTCTAACTCTTTCTTCTTTTCCTGAACCAGTTCCTCTTTAGTCTTGGCACTCTTTTTCCCAGTGCCCGCTGCAGGAGACACACAGCGGCGACCAGTGAGTACCAGGTCAGCCTCGCACCCCGCCGCCGTGCCAACAAGCAGCAAAAAGCACCCCGCTACTCTGCTATTCATCTACAAGTGCATCTACTCTCTACAGCGGCAATCAGCTAATGCACACTACTTTAGTACATCCACTACTGTATGGGTAATTAGTGCTCTAAAAAGAGGCCATTCATTCTTTCCTTTGAGGTTTGTTTAATTAATGGCTGATTAATTCAATGTTAATATTTGATGGGACTGAACAGTGAAAAAGATCAATGAGTGGAGAGTAGGGTTGGACGATACGAACGCGACGACACTCTTACACGACGACATTCTTACCGTGGCTATATTAGTGATGGGCACAAACAGTCACGAACTTCTGTAACCATTTGCTTATGTTCTCGACCTGACATTTATTATTAGCAGCAACCTTTAGTGAGTTACCTGTAGGTCGCTGAATCAAATGACTTTACTAAGTACGTAATACTGTATTAAGTAATATATAGTATTCAAATATTAGTACAATATTTTAAGAGCTGGGGATTCTATGCAAAAGTCTTAGGCCACCATTAGATTTATTGTTTAGCAATAGTATAATGGCCATACACACACACATCTATATCTACAGTAGATATAAAAACACACCCCTGTTAAAATGCCAGGTTTAGTGATGTAAAAAAATGAGACCACGGTAAATCATTTCAGAACTTTTAGCACCTTCAATGTGACCTATAACCTGTACATCTCAATTGAAAAACCAACTGAAATCTTTAGGGGGAAGAAGTAAAATATATGTGGTTGCATAAGTGTGCACACCCTCTTATAATTGGGTGTGGGGCTGTGTTCAGAATGAACCAATCACATTCAAACTCATGTTAAATAGGAATCAGTAGACACCTGCCATCATTTAAAGTGCCTCTGATTAACCCCAAGTAAGTTCAGTTCTTCTAGTAGGGTTTTCCTGACATTTCTGGCAACAAAAACCATGGTCCACAGAGAGCTCCCAAAGCATCAGAGGGATCTCATGGTTAGAAGCCATCAGTCTGGAGAATGGTACAAAAGAATTTCCAAGGCATTAGATATACCATGGAACACAGTGAAGACAAGTGGAGAAAATATAGGACAACGGTGACATTGCCAAGAACAGGACGTCCCTCCAGAACTGATGAGACAAGACAGGTACTGTGGTAGCCTAGCGGTTAAGGTTCTGGACTCCGGACCAGAGGGTCCAGGGTTCAAATCCCACCTCTGCCAAGCTGCCACTGTTAGGTCCTTGAGCAAGACTCTTAACCCACAATCGCTTGGATTGTAAGATTGTAAGGTTAAGAGTCTCACATCTGCTAAATGCTGTAAATGCCTACATAAATGTAAGAAAACTGGTCAGGGAGGCTACCAAGAAGCCTACAGCAACATTAAAGGAGTTGCAGGAATTTCTGGCATGTACTGGCTGTGTACTACATGTGTAGGACTGTGGTAGCCTAGCGGGTAAGGTTCTGGACTCTGGATCAGAAGGTCTAGGGTTCAAATCCCACCAAGGCCCTTAACCCACAATTGCTTGGATTGTATCAATTGTAAGTCGCTCTGGATAAGGTCTGCTAAATGCTGTAAATGTAAATGTACATGTGAAAACAATATCCCGTATGATTCATATATCTGGGCTATGGGGTAGGGTCGCAAGATGGAAGCCTCTTCTTCCGAAGAAAAACATCCAAGCCCGGCTAAATTTTGCAAAAACGCATTCCTAAAGAGCATGTGGGAAAATGTGTTATGGTCTGATGAAACCAAGGTTGAACTTTTCGGCCATAATTCCAAAAGGTATGTTTGGCGCAAAAACAACACTGCACATCACCAAAAGAACACTATACCCACAGTAAAGCATGGTGGTGGCAGCATCATGCTGTGGGGCTGTTTTTCTTCAGCTGGTACTGGGGCCTTAGTCAAGGTGGAGGGAATTATGAACAGTTCCAAATAAAAGTCGATGTTGGCACAAGCTAGAAAGCTGAAGATGAAGAGGATCTTCATCTTTCAGCATGACAACGACCCAAAGCATACATCCAAATCAACAAAAGAATGGCTTCACCAGAAGAAGATTAAAGTTTTGGAAAGGCCCAGCCAGAGCCCAGATCTGAATAGGATTGGAAATCTGTGAGGTAATCTGAAGTGGACTGTACACAGGAGATGCCCCTGCAATCTGACAGATTTGGAGCGTTTTTGCAAAGAAGAGTGGGAAAATATTGCTAAGTCAAGATGTGCCATGCTGATAGGCTCCTACCCAAAAAGACTGAGTGCTGTAATAACATCATAAGGTGCTTCAATAAAGTATTAGTTTGAGGGTGTGCACACTTATGCAACCACATTATTTTATTTTTTTATTTTTTACTTCTTCCCCCCAAAGATATCAGTTTGTTTTTCAATTGAGATGTACAGGTTATAGGTCACATTAAAGGTGCTAAACGTTCTGAAATGATTTACCTTGGTCTCATTTTTTTACATCACTAAACCTGGCATTTTAACAGGGATGTGTACACTTTTTATATCCACTATATATAAACTTTTGCATATCTTTGCCTTTTCACCCTGTTCTCCTTCTGAAAAAGTATTATCTTGGCTGCGGCCCTTTCAAAAAGACCATTCTTCAAAATATAGAAGGGTCAACTAGGCAACCCGAGTTGCCAGATGTCTCGGATGCTCCTCAGATCTTCATCCAATATACATGCACTTGAGTAATCAGATAATGGGAAACCTCTGGATGACTCAGGTAGTAATCAGATTTTTTCTTGGCAACCAGCCAATAATCTCACAGAAATATATGACAAACTTCAAAATGTTATGTTAAATTCAAGGGTTCAAATCCCACCTCTGACAAGCTGCCACTGTTGGGTCCTTGAGCAAGGCCCTTAACCCACAATTGCTTCGATTGTATCAACTGTAAGTCGCTTTGGATAAGGGCGTCTGCTAAATGCTGTAAAAGTAAATGTAAATGTAGAGATGTATTGAAGTTTTGGCTACAGAAGGTTTTGCAAAAAATAAAAATTGCAACAGGAAACAAACGTTGCAAAAGTAAAGTAAATAATCAAACCATTCATTTTCTAGTGTAAAAAATAAATAAAGTCTCCATTAGGAGTGCAATAACCGTTTCACTGCCTTTAATTCCATGGCATGTTTCTGGCAAATCTAGCAACTGTGAAATCGGGTACCTGGTACACATGCTATGAGTAATCCGATTACTGGGGTAAAATCCAGCTGTCTTTATCGGATTGCTTAATCTGATTTCTAGATCATATTATGCTGTATACATCACCACTTGAACAAACAGATAACTGCAAAATGTTCTCATCTAATCACCAAGCCTAACTTGTTTTGGTTACTATTCCCTGGTACAATTATTGGACCTATTCTTTTAACGTTACTTAATGGGCTGGAACAGAGATTTTTAGTCAAAGAAATCATACTTGTTCTCCTAAATTCTGCGTGAACATGGTCTGTGGGTACACCAGGTTCTAAAATGTGAAAAAATGGATTGGGATACATCCCAGAAGTGGATTGATAAACGTTCTTGCAGTTGACTTTGCATTTTCATGCATTTAATAACCCGATCATAGTCGGATTTCTGCAGTTATCTGAGTATTCATGTGGTCATGCATACAGCCTACTCCGGTCTAGAAATCCGATTAAGTAATCAGATAGAGAGAGCTGGATTTGATCTCAGTAATCACAGTTCTCAGCGCATTTATATCGTTACTCTGATTTCAATCGGTCTCCGCAGGCTGCACATGTGCACATGTGTGGTGCTGTCCCAGAAGAGGGTTGCCAAATCCGCATATTCTAAGAGACGTTGCTTTTTATCCATTGTAAGATCTGGCAACCCCGGCATTAAATGCGGCACTCGCTACATGAGTCCCGAACACTTTTGGGGCCACTATGAAATACAGGATATGCTTGAGGAAATTACTTTCATTTTTTTAATTATTAAACTTTGATTTATGTCATACATTTCTGTGATATTACTTGCTAGTTACAAAGTAGAAATCAGATTACTGTGAGCCCAGAGCTTTCTCGTTATCGGATTACTCAAGTGCGACTTTGTATCAAAGGTGAGTTTCCACATAACCACTACAGCACTCGACTACGCATGATATTGCCCATCACAAACTGAAATCCTGGTTAGGTCGTCATTTTGTTTTGCCTCATTAAATACTGAATTTGTTTCAAACGATCTCGGAACTGTTCCGCCTTTTGGTTGGCATACTGTTAGCAAACCCGGAGTAGAACCTAATACTGCAGTACACCCAGGAAAATGTGTCGTTAAGATATTTTAGCCATACTGCCCACCCCTAGTGGAGAGGATTCATGCAAAACAGCACAGAAAGAAAGTGCCCCCATTAAAGGAGTGAGATTACGTCAGGCCGGTCTAGCATGCCGAGCAGAGTCAGCAGCAGGAAACTGAGCTAAGACGCGAGTGAACGGCGAGGCCGGGGGACAGGACTTACGTAGAGGTTTGCGCTGCTTCTTCTGTAAACAGGACTTAACGTAGCGCTCGAGCTCGCGCAGCGTGGACGGCTTGAGCGTCTCGAAATCGATCTCGATCTCGTCCGGGTTGGAGTCCCGCAGCGAAGGCTCACGGGATTGAATGATGTGCACCACGCGACCCAGCTTCTCTCCGGGTAGCCGGTTGATGTCCAGACTGAGCTGCCTCTTTTCGTCGTACGACATGGGAAGCGCCTCCTCCTCGTCTGACTCGTAGTTAGCCCCGGCGGGTTTGGCTCCCTTTTTCGGTTGCCTGTCAGAAAATGCAAGACTTTAGTGCAACAAGCCCAAAAATCTTAAATTACTTTTTGTGTTCGAGTACTGCGCAAAAGTCTTAGGCCACCATTAGATTAGATATACCATTGTTTAAGCCAGTGTTTCCCAACCTTTTTGAGCCACGGCACATATTTCACAAAAAAGGCACACCACCAAGCAAAAACGTCACAAAAAGTATATTTATTGAAATATAATGAACATCTAGTGTCATTTTACTCACTCAGTGTGAAACCTGGGCCTGTTTAGGGGAACACAAAGCTGATATCTTGCTGCCCTCTAGTGGAAGAGAATGTAATTGTTCTGCCTTTCACTACACGCTGCTGGCTTCGAGTACCAATCAGGTGAAATTGGATAATCTTCCACGGCACACCTGATGAATTCTCAAGGCACACTTATGTGCCACGGCACAGTGGTTGGGAAACACTAGTTTAAACTATGGTATACTGACCATATATAATAATTTCTCAGTCTCTTTATTCGAATACATCCAGAATATACATGGAATTTGTACACGGTACCAAACAGCAAATATTACATTAGTAACTTTGACAGCGCTTTCAAAAGCATTTTAATTCAGTCTTCTAAATACTTTTCTTAATTACTGGTACCTGGTAGTGGATGTGCTGTTAGGTTTCCTGGTTGAGCTCTTTTTCGGCTGACTCGGCTTGTTCGGCTGGGAAGACTTGGTCTTCTTCTCGTCCTCCACCTTGGCCTTGCTTTTGTCTTTCTCCTTCTCTTTGTCCTTCTTTTTCTTCTCCTTTTCCTTCTTCTCTTTTTTCTTCTTTGGTTTGCTGACAGGCCCCTGTGACAGAGCGGCCAGCTGTTCATGAACAGCCTTAAGCTGGGGAGAGAGGGGAATGGGGACAGTTAGCTAGCGGGGGACAAACTGGTGCTAGAGGATTTCGCCTGTGCAGGAACTGATGGTGGGACTGCGGGTGAGGGGGAGTAGCCTTAAGGGTACGGAATATCACCAGAATTCATGTCTTCAGGTTACACTCCATAAGTAACAACAACAAATCCGAGCTGAAGACATGGATAAGGTTGGGAGTGAACAAAATGTCAATATTAATAGTTGTTACATTAATAGCACATATACATGGGGTTGGGTATCGTCTTCATTTTATCAACCCCGAGTTCCAGGTTTTGACTCCAAAATAGTGAAAAAATGCTCCCAATGTGTTTTTATAAGTAAAAAGCTTAATGTGGCTTCATGTGCTGAAGCAGTGACCTAGGAACACCAAACTTTTCTTAATTACTACTTGTCATAAGTAATCTCTACTGCTGAAATGGTGAAGATGTGGTCCAAAGGAACATTTTACTCATACTAGGTTTACAGAAGAAAAAAGCTTAATGTAAAAGTGAGTACTTTCCGTTTGGCTCACAGGTTCATCATTTCAGCAGGAGATATTACTTATCACCAGTAGTAACGAGAGAAGTTTGGTGTTCTTAGGTCATTGTTTTAAGACGTTAAACCTTTATGAATACACTAACATTTACATGTACAGCATTTAGCAGACGCCCTTATCCAGAGAGACTTACAATTGATACAGTCTTACAATCCAAGCAATTGTGGGTTAAGGGTCTTGCTCAAGGACCCAACAGTGGCAGCTTGGCAGAGGTGGGATTTGAACCCTGGACCTTGTGGTCCATAGCCCATAGGCTTTTAATATAGGTTTGTATTGCTGGTTGGGCATCTGAAGCTGGTATCTTGGTATCCGTAGTCGATATGGTCCTGGGGTTGCGTGCCGCCTTGTCAGCTTTTTCTTTTCCGAGGGTCCCAGTATGGCTCAGGATCCAGCATATTTTTATGTCAAATTTCTGGTAAGTAAGGCGTTGGATTTTGGCTAGTATGTTATTGATCACCGAGTGTTTCTGAGTCATGGTTTCTAAAGCTTGGGCACATGACTTTGAGTCAGAGCATATTATAGCTAAAGCTCCTTGTTTCTCTTCGATGAAATTCAGTGCCACCATAATGGCTGCTGCCTCTGCTGTGAAAATGGAGCTCCATTTTGGTAATTTCGCTGTCTGCTATGAAGTTCTGCATGTTATAGCCGGTGACCTGGTCTGCGCAATTGGTTGATTGTTTATTGATCGCTATCAGCATCAGTGGCCATGTTCAGGGACATACCCAAGGTCACATCTACGCACAAGGTTACTTCAAGACAACTCACATGTACAGTGGGGCAAAAAGTATTTAGTCAGGTACTGATTGTGCAAGTTCTCCTACTTAGAAAGATGAGAGAGGTCTGTAATTTTCATCATAGGTACACTTCAACTATGAGAGACAAAATGAGAAGAAAAAAATCCAGGAAATCACATTGTAGGATTTTTAAAGAATTTAATTGTAAAGCATGGTGGAAAATAAGTATTTGGTCAACCACAAACAAGCAAGATTTCTAGCTCTCACAGACCTGTAACTTCTTCTTTAAGAAGCTCTTCTGTCCTCCACTCGTTACCTGTATTAATGGCACCTGTTTGACCTTGTTATCTGTATAAAAGACACCTGTCCACAGCCTCAAACCTCCTTCCATCAGTGAGAGCATTGAAGATGGAACATGGCTGGGGCTTCCAGCATGACAATGATCTAAAACACACCGCTCGGGCAACGAAGGAGTGGCTCCATAAAAAGCATTTCAAGGTCCTGGAGTGGCCTAGCCAGTCTCCAGACCTCAACCCCATAAAAAATGTGTGGAGGGAGTTGAAGGTCCATGTTGCACCAAAACATCACTGCTCCAGAGGAGATCTGCATGGAGGAATGAGCCAAAATACCAGCTATGTGTGTGCCAACGTGGTGAAGACTTACAGGAAACGTTTGACCTCTGTCATTGCCAACAAAGGCTATGTTACAAAGTATTGAGTTGAACCAAATTTACTGACCAAATACTTATTTTCCACCATAATTTACAATTAAATTATTAAAAAATCATACAATGTGATTTCCTGGATTTTATTTCTCATTTTGTCTCTCATAGTTGAAGTGTAGCTATGATGAAAATTACAGACCTCTCTCTAAGTAGGAGAACTTGCACAATCAGTGGCTGACTAAATACTTTTTTGCCCCTCTGTATATACACTCAAGTCAATGTCAATTTAGTGTAATCAATTAACCTAACATGCATGTCTTTGGACTGTGGGAGGAAACTAGATTACCCGGAGTAAACCCTCGCAGACACGGGGAGGACATGCAGACTCCACACAGAAAGGACCCAGGCCGCTCCACGCTGGGATTGAACCCAGGACCTTCCTGCTGTGAGGCGGCGATGCTACCCACCGAGCCACCGTGCCACCCTTCGCACTTGGACCCATCTGTGTATATAAAGGAACGCGTAGGGTACATCTCCCTGATTTAGTAGAAATCCTGTTGGTACAGGGCTGGGTGAGTTGTTTGCTTGTTGTTTCTTGACAAGTCCATGATGGTTTGGGGTTTTACCACACACCATGATGTTCACTCTCTGGTGGCATTTCTGCCTGATTGTCTCAATATGGGGGATAAAGGTAAGCTTTGGGTCCAGGGTGATACCTAGGAACTTGGCGTCTTTTTGAAATCTAATTGGGGCACCCTCGATTTGGAGTTCATGGTCAAGGTGGACGCCACATATTTGGCAGAAATGCATCCCAGTTGTTTTATCCTTCGATATTCTAAAGCCATTTTGAGACGTCCAATGGGAAATTCTGTCTATGTTTGTCTGAGCTTGCCGCTCAATGCATTTTAAGTATGTGCCTCTGAGGCCTATACACAGGTCAACCACATAGATACTGCAAAAGGTTCCTTTACACCAGATCAATTTTCCACACACACTGCATTTAGACTTTTTGTTTTCTCACAAAGTGGAGCCAAAATTTGAACACCTTGAGTATCCATTCATGAAAACAAAACTACGTGATTACATGACTCGCCCGTCCTGGCAGATAGGTGCCTCCTTAGTACGTACATATTTTTGCTCTTATCACAGCCGTATAAAATGTATAAAATGCGTTAGTAGGAATCACTGAGCGGAATCTTCTTTTTTTTTTTTTTTTAAACAAGCACTCGGTTCTTGGAATTTTAGAACTGGTTTGAAATTGGAACCGGGTTTCTTGGGTTTCGAACCCCAACCCTACGTATACAGTGCCTACCAAAAACCAACCAGACCACTTTGAAGCACAGTGGTACCTCAGTTTTCGACCACCTCGGAACTCATCGAATTCGGTTCTCGACGCATTTCGACTAGAAAAATTTGTCTCGGTTCTTGTCGACTCACGATTCACGATTCAGTACACAGAAGTGATTCAGATGCAGAATAGCCCTTGCTCAGAGAAGCTCTGTGATGTATCTATTGTGTTTTCATTATTTTTACACCTACAGTACTGTATTCTTAGTGCAAATACGTTTTCATGGGTCCTAAAAAGGTTAATTAAAAGCCATTTGAAAAGAAATCAAGAGAAAATCAAGAACTGTATTCTCCAGAACACAGGCTGCAGTTAGCTTAGCAGCTTTGACCTATTCAGGCTAGCAAGAGCAAAGAGAACTACAAAGCACTTCTGTATGTAGGTTTTAAATAAGGGCGTCTGATAGATGCTGTCAATGGAAACTGGTGCCCAAGTTAGGGTACCAGTTGCATACCCACCTGTTCCTGCAGCTCTGCCAGGCGGGTGGCGCGTTCCTCCTCCGAGTCAGAGCTGGAGCTTGAGGAGTCGGCACTGCTCTCGCTGCTGCCCGTGCTCTTACTCACTACCGCCGTGGCTGAGGCACCTCCGGGGGACGAGGGCTCGGCTGGCTCGTCAGGCATTTTGGCAAAACGCATCTCAAACACATCCTAGCAGGAGATGAGAGCAGTTGTCGGACACAGTGCTGAGCAGGGGTGTAACGATACACTCTGGTCAACGTATCAAAATAACGTACGGTGTTCAAAAATTATGAGAAAGTATTTCATTAGACCGAGAAAAGTATGTCGTTAAAACGACAGGAAAAATCTCAATAATCCGACAGAACCACGTTGTTTTTAGAACATACTTTCTCATAATAACGACATACTGAAGGATTTCTTTTTTATTCCGTGTGGCCACTGAACGGAACAAAAAGACAACAATCGGCTTCTTAACTGCCGCATTACCTGAAGCTTCCGCGCCATGGCTACGACCTCATGATCAGGCGGGTTGTATTTGTAGCAATTTGAGAACATTAACCGCACGTCTGACGCAAAACTCTGGGCATCCTGATACTCCCTGCTGTCCATCTTTTTCTGTACAACGTATAAACACACCATTAGAAAAAAAAAGGAAGCAAAATGAGGTAACATACAGTGATGCACGCGATTTCAGGGCCCTACTTTGACAGTACTGAGGTCCATGGGCTGCTTGATAATCTCGTGGTAGTCGTGCAGCTCCAGCGCCTCTGCGTCCACAGGCTTGTAGAAAGGCCAGGCGTAGGCGGCGTGCTTCTTAGACAGCATCTCCTTCAGGATGGTGTCGCAGTATTTGAGATGATCGCTAAGTTTGCTCTTCTTGTTGCCCGGCTGCAGCAGCTCGCCGTCGTCCAGGTCTTTCTTCGGGGGTTTAATGGGTCGACCGGTGCTTTCCCTCCTCGAGATCACCTTGCTGTGTTTGGATTCCAGCATGGGGGTGGGAGACTCGCTCCGGCTGGCTGTGATTGCACAGGTGGTTGGTGTGGTGGTGTCTGCTTTCCGTTTCACCCCCTTCTTCTAGAAGCAAAAAAACAAACACAGAGGACTAGGGGTAGGCAAAATGCTAATAGATGGTTTAAATCTATGTTCGTAAATTACGTGGTTATGTGAGTTTTCTGCCAAATCTACTGGAGCCAGTCTTGAGTTTGCTGCTGTACAAAGTAGCATTGATTTGCATATGTAACTCTTACACTTTAAGTCATTTGCCATTACAGGTATGCTGACCAATGTCTGTTCACGACCGAGGTCTTAAAAATGATAAGAAATTACAATAGGTAATAAAAATCCAAATAAAAAAAAAGAAATACACACAGTGGTGCTTGAAAGTTTGTGAACCGTTTAGAATTTCCTATATTTCTGCATAAATATGACCTAAAACATCATCAGGTTTTCACATAAGTCCTAAAAGTAGATAAAGAGAACCCAGTTAAACAAATGAGGCACAAATATCATACTTGGTCATTTATTTCTGGAGGAAAATCCAATCCAATATTACATATTAGTGAGGAGCAAAAGTATGTGAACCTCTAGGATTAGCAGTGAATTTGAAGGTGAAATTCAATCAATGGGATGACAATCAGGTGTGAGTGGCACCCTGTTTTATTTAAAGAACAGGGATCTATCAAAGTCTGCTCTTCACAACACATGTTTGTGGAAGTGTATCATGGCATGAACAAAAAGATTTCTGAGGAGCTCAGAAAAAGAGTTGTTGATGCTCATCAGGCTGGAAAAGGTTATAAAACCATCTCTAAAGAGTTTGGACTCCACCAATCCACAGTCAGACAGATTGTGTACAAATGGAGGAAACTCAAGACCATTGTTACCCTCCCCAGGAGTGGTCGACCAACAAAGATCACTCCAAGAGCAAGGCGTGTAATAGTTGGCGAGGTCACAAAAGACCCCAGGGTAACTTCTAAGCAACTGAAGGCCTCTCTCACATTGGCTAATGTTAACGTTCATGAGTCCACCATCAGAAGAACACTGAACAACATGGTGTGCATGGGAGGGATGCAAAGGAGAAAGCCACTGCTCTCCAAAAAGAACATTGCTGCTCAGTCTTTGCAGTTTGCTAAAGATCAACGTGGACAAGCCAAAGGCTATTGGGAAGAAAAGATGTTTTTGTGGACGGATGAGACCAAAATAGAACTTTTTGGTTTAAAAGAAAAAGCGTTATGTTGGAGAAAGAAAAGAAAAACACGTTGCATTCCAGCATAGACACCCTTATCCCATCTGTGAAACATGGTGGTGGGTAGTATCATGGTTTGGGCCTGTTTTGGCTGCATCTGGGGCCACTATGGGCTTGCCATCATTGATGGGAACAATGAATTCTGAATTAGATCAGAGAATTCTAAAGGCAAATATCATGACATCTGTCCTGAACTGAATCTCAAGAGAAAGGTGGGTCATTGCAGCAAGACAACGACCCTAAGCACACAAGTCGTTCTAACCAAAGAATGGTTTAAAGAAGAATAAAGTCCATTTTTTGAATGGCCAAGTCAAAGTCCTGACCTTAATCCAATCGACATTCTGTGGAAGGACCTGAAGCGAGCACTAATGTGAGAAAAACCACCAACATCCCAGAGCTGGAAGCTGTTCTGTACGGAGGAATGGGCTAAAATTCCTCCAAGCCAGTGTTGCATGGACTGATCAACAGTTACGGGGGGTTGGGTCACAAAAGGGGGGGGATACTGAAAGCAAAGGTTCACATACTTTTGCTACTATATGTAATAATTGGATCAATTTTTGCTCAATAAATAAATGACCCAGTAAATAATATTTTTGTCTCTCATTTGTTTTTTAACTGGGTTCTCTTTATCTACTTTTAGGAAAATCTGATGTTGTTTTAGGTCATGATTTATGCAGAAAATATAGAAAATGGGTTCACAAATTTTTAAGCACCACTGTGTGTATGTGCGCACATATATAATATATATATATATATATATATATATATATATCTATATATATATATAGATAATATATATATATATATATGTGCGCATTTTTTTCAAGTACAGCAGTTGAGTGAATTCTTCAGATTTGACATTATCCTCGTCTTAATTCCCATGAAATCTTAGTCCTGGCTGAAGCAGCATGGATGTATTTTTTTCATTAGGATTCGTACACTGCAAAGGATTCTCAAATCTCAGCGTGTTATGCAGAGCCTCAGACACTGCGTTATTCCTAACTGAGCATCTTGAACAGCACCATGTTTTTTTCCAGGTCTCGCTAAAAAGAAAACAAAAGTTATACAGAAGTCTATTTATTAATGACATTTAATATGTAACCATTTTAGAAATACTGGAACTTGTAATTACATTTTCCTTTTAACTCTAAAGACGTTCAACAAAACCAACTCACCAACAATAAAAATAAGGCATGGCGGGAAACTTTGGAGTTCATGGTTATAAACAACAAGAATCCTTTGCAAATATTAATGAAAATTCAATCTGTGGTGCTCAGTGACACTAAGCATAAAATTAAAAAAAGTTAAAATAATTAAATAAAAAAACTGCACAAGCCGTCAGTGAAATATTTTCTCATAATTATGACATAATTACATCATTTTAATGACATACTTTTCTCGTTATACAGTAACCTTCTCATAATTATGACATACAGTGGTACCTTGGTTCTCGACCACCTCGGAACTCGTCGAATTCGGTTCTCAATGTATTTTGACTAGAAACTTGCTGAAGGATTTAATTTTTATTCTGCGTGTCTATTAAGTCGTTTACAAATACTGTATTGGTAGTGTTGCAAGTTGCAGGTTTTTGGGGCTTGTTTCTAAAGTGTAGTTGTTTATTTGGGTTTGCTCCCTGATCCTGTCTCTCTCTCCAACGGTCCTGCAAGTTGGTTTTGTTCACCTTCTAAAGTTAGAAGTTCAATATACATTATTACTTACTTTTTTTTAAAGATCAAATGGTCACTCTCTCACATTGCATGGATCACCTATTTGAACTTCTTTTGAGTCAATTCGCTTCTTTTGAGCTTCCATATACCAATTTGCTTGTTTCTCTCGTGGGATCTGGCACCCCGAGTATGTGTGTGTGTAATAACTAGCTCCCTTACCGGCCAAGCTTGGTAGCTCATGTTTAGACTAGAGACTGTTCTAACTCGGTTGATGTATTTAGAGAGGTTTTTTGTCTAAGTTACTCAGGTTTGTGTGTTTGACTTTCCACTACTTACTTGTAAAAAGCTGTAAATGACATTTGTACGTGCCTGTCCTAGTGTAAGTAGTATGTGTTTGTCCCACACTACCTGTATATCTAACCTCTAACTATATAAACCGGTTCATATTCACTTATTAAGTCTGTGTTTCATCTGGCTGATCTTCCATGATGATCGAAATACTGTCTATCAAAGCATTTTTGGCTTCTGTCCAACAAAAGTATCAGGTCATGCATACCGTCCTCTTAAGTGTTATGGATTTCCCTATACAAGTACATTAATGCTTTTTCTATAGCTATTGTGCATTTTCAAAAATTCAAAAAGGTTTAATATGCGTAAAACAGTTTAGACTTCCACTCGCATTTTCATCTCTGGCACAATCAGGTATTTGCAAGCGGTCTTCTTATGGAAATACCCTTTATTACATTACAGTAGCCTAAAAGAATGGTAATGTCTGGCCAACGTCCATTTCAATCAGTGCAGTAACCATTTCAATCACCAGTCTTACTTTGACGACGGGCTGCGCGCTTGGGATCATGGGAGCGGCGGTGGCCGGCACAGCCTGGACGTTGGAGGTGATCGTTGGTACGGGCGTTGCTGCTATTACAGGAGTTTGGGGAGGCTGAGGGGGGGAGCTGGGACATGACGAAGACGGGGAGGTTGAGGACAGTGCTGCGGGTTGCTGAGTTTCTGCAAGAATAATAATAATAACAACACCGAATGAGGGTTCAAAGAAGAACATAAAGCCTAGTGTAATTATGGAGGACAATTCTGACAACTCGAAACATAGCTCAATGTAAAAGAGCCACTTTCCCCGAGATGTCACACACCCAGTCATGCTGATCTCACTGACAAGTTCCCTGCCCAGACACTTCAACTTAACAAAATGTTCATAGGAAAGGTTCATCGCTCCGTATCAGATGACACGCACTATTCTGAAAGGGAAGAAACTTTATACGAGGGTGTCATGGTAAAATACCACATAAAAAGGTAAAAAGGAAAAAAAAAAAAAAAAAAAAAAACTTTGATACGACTGTGGTCCAAAGAGCTTCAGATACCCTCACCGATCTCTTTATTAGGTTACACCTCCTTGTTTCTACATTTTTGTCCTTTTTATCACCTCCACTTGCCATGTAGATGAACTTTGTAGTTCTACAATTTACAGATGGGCAATCCATATTTGTCTATCAGTGGTGCTTGAAAGTTTAGAATTTTCCTATTTTTCTGCATAAACGTGAGCTAAAAATCATCATATTTTCACATAAGTCCCAAAAGTAGATAAAGAGAACCCAGTAAACAAATGAGACAAAATATTATACTTGGTCATTTATGTATTGAGGAAAATGATCCAATATTACATATTAGTGAGTGGCACAAAGTAATGTGAACCTTTGCTTTCAGTAATCTGGTGTGACCCCCCTGGTGCTGCAATAACTGCAACTATAAACGTTTCCTGTAACTGTTGATCATCCTGCACACCGGCTTGGAGGAATTTTAGCCCAGTTCCTCCGTACAGAACAGCTTCAAACCTCTGGGATGTTTGGTGGATTTCCTCACATTAGCTGCTCGCTTCAGGTCCTTCCAACAACATTTCCCATGATTAGGTCAGGACTTTGACTTGGCCATTCCAAAACAATAAATTCATTCCTTCTTAACCATTCTTTGGTAGAACGACTTGTTGTGCTTAGGGTTCCTTGTCTGCTGCATGACCCCACCTTCTCTTGAGAAATTCATTGTTCCATCAATGATGGCAAAAGCCATAGTGGCCCAGATGCAGCACAAAACAGGGCCCAACCAAGGATACTACCACCACCGATGTTTCCACAGATGGGAAAAGGTTCCTTATGCTGGAATGCAGTGTTTTCCTTCTCCAAACATAACGGCTGTTCTTTACACCAAAAAAAGTTCCCCTATTTGGTCTCATCCGCCCACAAAAACATTCTTCCAAGAGCCTTCTGGTCTTGTCCCACATGATCTTTAACAAACTGCAGACGAACAGCACATGATCTTTTTTGAGAGCAAAGTGGCTTTTCTCCTTGCAACCCTGCCATGCACACACCATTGTTGTTCAGTGTTCTTTCTGATGGTGGATCTCAATGAACATTTACCATTAGCCAATGGGAGAGAGGCCTTCAGTTGCTTAGAAGTTACCCTGGGGTCCTTTGTGACCTTTACAACCATTACACGCATTGCTCTTGAAGTTGAAACCTCCAGGGTTTACATGACTCAGGCAGTAATCGGATTTCTACTTTGCAACCAACCAACCAATAACCACCTCACAAAAATATGTGACATAAATGTCAAATTTTAATAATTAAATAATCTAAAAATCTTAACTTTCTTGTGTATATACTGCATTTCAGAGTCCCCCCAAAGTGGCTCAATAGCCATTTTGCTGCCTTTAATTCCGTGGCGTGTGTAATTTCCGAGTTTGCCAGATCCCAAGTCGATGGAAAAACTGGCCAAATTAAAGCCAAGGTTTTAGAATACATGGACCTGGCAACCGTGGGGAAGGCTCACTGAAACCCCCCACATTATAAATCTGGTAACTGGTTACATGCTACGAGTAATCTGATTACTGGAGAAAAATCCATCCAGTCTCTCTATCGGATTTCTTAATCTGATCTCTAGGTCAAAGTAAGCTGTATACATGACCACTGAACAATCAGATACTGTAGAAATCCGGGACTATGATCGATTATTACGTGCATGTAAACAGACTCAGGGTGTGTTTAAAACTCCAGCAGCACTGCTGTGTGATCCACTTGGTACCAGTTACAACGCCCACTAACACACCAACATTGGAAAGTGTACAAAGTGCATCTATATCTTAAATGGAACTGATAAAAACGAAAAACGAGTGTAGAAACAAGGAGGTGTACCTAATAAAGTGACCGGTTGAGTGTTCTACTGAAGCCACGTTTGTTAGCAGCAGAATTTGTTAATCGTGGCAGAGGATTGAAAAGTAGGTACATGTATATAGTTTCATAACTAGTGATATCAAAATGTGTGACAGACAACTGGAACAAAAGAGGAATCATTTAGAATTTTTGTTTAGTCATGGACCGGATGACACACAAATTGAAACTGCACACCAGTTTTTAATTTTGACTTCTTTAAATAATTCCAATTGTATTGTACATGCGCGTTTGCATCTTTTAAAGTTCGTTAGTCGAAGGTTTGCATCCAGGGGAATTACTGTAATTTATACACACAAATTTACATTTACAGCATTTAGCAGACACCCTTATCCAGAGCAAGAATTGATACAATCATACAATCCAAGCAATTTTGGATTAAGGGCCTTGCTCAAGGACCTAGACAGCGGCAGTTTGGCAGAAGTTGGGATTTGAACCCTGGAACTTTTGGTCCATAGTCCAGTACCTAAACCGCTAGCCTATTAAAGTCCCATATTATCACACTGCTCAAAAAATAAAAGGGAACACTTAAACACACAATATAACTCCAAGTAAATCAAACTGTCCACTTAGGAAGCAACACTGATTGACAATCAATTTTCACATTGCTGTTGTGCAAATGGAATAGACATACATGAAGGAAATTATTGGCAATTAGCAAGACACACTCAATAAAGCAGTGGTTCTGCAGGGTGGGGACCACAGACCACTTCTCAGTACCTATGCTTTCTGGCTGATGTTTTGGTCACTTTGAATGTTTGGTGGTGCTTTCACACTCGTGGTAGCATGAGACGGACTCTACTACACCCACACAAGTGGCTCAGGAGTTGCATCTCATCATGATGGTACATCAATGCGAGCTGTGGCTATGAAGGTTTGCTGTGTCTGTCAGCGTAGTGTCCAGAGGCTGGAGAAGCTACCAGGAGACATGGCAGTACACCAGGAGATGTGGAGGAGCACCTTAGGAGGGCAACAAACCCAGCAGCAGGGCCGCTACCTCCGCCTTTGTGCAAGGAGGAGGAACAGGAGGACTGCCAGAGCCCTGCAAAAATGACCTCCAGCAGGCCACAAATGTGCATGTGTCTGCACAAACGGTTAGAACACGACTCCATGAGGATGGTATGAGGGCCCGACGTCCACAGATGGGGGTTGTTGCTCACAGCCCAACACCGTGCAGGACGCTTGGAATTTGCCAGAGAACACCAGGATTGGCAAATCGCACTGGCACCCTGTGCTCTTCACAGATGAAAGCAGGTTCACACTGAGCACATGTGACAGACGTGACAGAGTCTGGAGACGCCGTGGAGAGCGGTCTGCTGCCTGCAACATCCTTCAGCATGACCGGTTTGGCAGTGGGTCAGTAATGGTGTGGGGTGGCATTTCTTTGGAGGGCCACACAGCCTCGCCAGAGGTAGCCTGACTGCCATTAGGTACCGAGATGAGATCCTCAGACCCCTTGTGAGACCATATGCTGGTGCAGTTGGCCCTGGGTTCCTCCTAATGCAGGACAATGCTAGTCCTCATGTGGCTGGAGTGTGTCAGCAGTTCCTGCAATATGAAGGCATTGAAGCTATGGACTGGCCTGCCCGTTCCCCAGACCTGAATCCGATTGAGCACATCTGGGACATCATGTCTCGCTCCATCCACCAACGTCACGTTGCACCACACCCTGTCCAGGAGTTGGCGGATGCTTTAGTCCAGGTCTGGGAGGAGATCCCTCAGGAGACCATCCGCCACCTCATCAGGAGCATGCCCAGGCATTGTAGGGAGGTCATACAGGCACGTGGAGGCCACACACAATACTGAGCCTCATTTTCACTTGTTTTAAGGACATGACATCAAAGTTGGATCAGTCTGTAGTGTGTTTTTCCCCTTCAATTTTGTGTGTGACTCCAACTCCAGGCCTCCATTGGTTAATAAATTTGATTTCCATTGATGATTTCTGTGTGGTTTTGTTGTCAGCACATTCAGCTTTGTACAGAACAAAGTATTCAATGAGAAGATTTCATTCATTCAGATCTAGGATGTGTTATTTGAGTGTTTTTTGAGCAGTGTATGTATAAATATTATGCATTAGAAAGAGTGTAAACACATCACATTACACAAAATCTTCACCAGCATCAAAATGATCAATTCAAGGCCAAACCAACACTACTAAATGAAAATGCTTCAAAAGCACCTGATCTTATTTCTCAACAAGTCTTCTATGGATCCAGGCTTACCTGGGGCAGGTGCAGTGGCAGGCTTGCGTGCCTTGCCTTTTGGGGGTGGTGGCAGCAGTTCCACCTCCTCCTGAGGCATCTGTGCTACCTTCTGTAGGAAAATCTTTTCCAAGGCTTGAGCCATGAGAACAATATCATCTGTGGGCTGAAACACGAACAAGGACACATTTTATCAGCGAATGCTTTTGAAAAAGAAACAGAATGTACTGTTTCCAATATCCTCATATTGCAGCTGTTCGATAAAAACACAAACACAAGTCTTTCTCATTTGTCCTCCTGTTTGAGCTGGAATAAAATAAGCGAAGAATGTTATTGCTATTTATTAGAGGTGTAACGATACACTCTGCTCTCGGTTCAATTCCGAGTTCACGATTCAATTTTTTACAACTTTTTTTATTATTATTATTATTTCTGAAGTGCAAACAATGCAAAACAAAGGCACATTTTCTTGAATAGATTTTTAAACAAACAAACAAACAAAAATTTAGTCCCCTTCAGCAAAAATAAATGACTAGAAACAATGGTTTAAAAATGTAAACAAAATGTTCTATTGTGACTTCACCATATATTAAATGACAGAAATCATTTTTTTTATTTCTAAAGAAATAAAATAATTTAAAATTTAACCAAAAAACAAGATTATTTAGTCACCTGCAATTAAAATAAATTCTGCGATCCAAAAATTGGGACGTGTCCATCATCAGCTGGAACGATGCATCTTCTAACTGGATTATACGCTCTCGATTTTGGCGCCATCTAATGCAATTCCAGTTTTGAACACTAGAACTCAGCTGCATATCCCGTTCTCAGTGAGAATCCTCATTTCTTTTAATTGCGGGAACTACACTTTCTTTTTGTTTAAATTTTCATACAAGAAAAGTACACAATTTTGATTTGGTGTTCTTCAAAAAAAAAAAAAAAGGACTGTTTTCCCCTAGTTATTTAATATATGGTGAAGCTACAGTAAGATAATTTAAGACAATGCCTTTATGGTCATTGTACAATTATACAATGAAATTAGGATTGCTGTTCCAGAACACTGCAAATCTACACAAAAGCAGAATAAGACATTCACACAGTCAGATTAAATCAGTCCAACACACACAGACGTTGCACTTCAAGATTAGTATTGCGCTGATAAATTAAAAAAACATACTGAATATAAGAAATATTGTACAGAGGTATTGCACTGACAGAATAGGGCATTTTGTTTACAATTTTAAACCTAACGTTTCTAGTCATTTCTTTTAATCGCAAGGGACTAAAGTTTTATTGTTAAAAAAAAAGTATACAAAAACTATTCCACTACAGAAATAAAAAAATAATGTCTTTTGTCAAATGTAAAATCAATAATCGTGAGAAAATCGAATCGTGAATCATACAACCTTATTAGATGGTGTAATAAACAGAACGCATGTGACATTGTCAATCTCTATGATGCATATCGTGACATTTTTGTATTATGATGCATAGTTACTCCCCTATTTATCAATATCAGCTTAGTAACTTCAGGAAGACTCCATGATCACGTGCTTCAGCTTTTAAAATAGTGTCATTGTAAAAATACTAAGAACAGGAGCTTTTTCCTTATTTATTGTACTGTAATAGCATTTCATCGAGTCACACTGTTTATATAAAAAGTATACATATAAAAAAAAAAAAATATATATATATATATATATATATATATATATATATATATATATATACATTAATACTATATTTCTTTTTCTTACATATATAAGTAAAATATTTATATATATATATATCTATATATCATATATATATATATATATATATTATATATATATATAAATAAAAAAGTGTTCCTCCCTCCCATAAACCAATACACCTTTGGAAACTAAGCACACAATATCTTTCACTGGACAGCAAGTGTACATTAACAACTGCATGAATGAAGAAATTGCTCCAGTTCCTTTTTACCTTGTTATAGATATAACAGTTTGTGAACTATAGTGTTGAAATCCTGCATGCATTCACCAGCTGTCCAGTAGTAATTATTCTCAAGGGGGTCTCTTCTGATCGTCCCCATATCCATTGGGTTCTGGTTCTTGATGACCTTTATGGTAGTCCTTTATAATAAGGAGAGAAGAAAGTTTAGCTCGCGGGAAAAATGCGAATACCACAGATAATGCCAGAAATATCACACAACACAGTTCTGTGATGACCAAATCTTCTCCACTCTACAAAAGGTACTCAAAGTAGCACGTACTTCATTTTTGTATGGACTGTTTTTCCACCTTTATTAAAAAACACATTCACTCAGTAAACTATGCAATGTATTGTAATGTATTATTTATGTAACACTGCATCAGCATCAATGGCTTTATGCAGGGTTCCTTTGATACCACTCAAACATTTATATAGGGGGCAATTTATACTATGTCCACACGTACACGGGTATTTTCAAATTCGTTTATGAAAAAATTCCACGTCCACACAAGCACTGTTTAAACAAAAAAACTTCGTCCACATGAAAACACAAAAAAAAACGCACACAGTCGCTGTCAAGAGCAGAGCCCAAACCAGCAGTCCTATATGCCGGCGAAGCAGCTCACTCAACGACAACAGCAACGTCCTATGCCATACGAACATTTTCCCGCCCATTCTTCTTCAACAACCACTTCGTTTTCAAAGCTGTCCCACCAATGAGAGGTCCGACCGGGTCTCGTCCCAAAAAACCGGTGATGCTGGGGGTGGGAACTGCTTCGTGGGTGTGATGGATATAGTAGTGACCTCCGTAGTGCATTCTGACATCTCTGTTCTTCAGTGTAATGAAAAAGTAATAACTGTAAATGTATTTGTAGATTTGTAACAAGTTCGGTCAGCAGTGTTACAGCTGGCACTATTTGGCTACGTCCGCTATTGCACAAAATCGCCTCATGTAAACAAAGGAGGATAACGGCACACAAAGTAAACGTTACAAGCAAGGAGAAACTCCGTTTCCCCCAGTCCAAAACGACAACCGCTGAAAACGGAGTTTTCTGAAAATCTTCACCCTGGAAGGAGTTTTGCAAAAAAAAAGTCCGTTTTCGTGCTGTGGACGAACGGTCAAAAACGCATAGAAAAAGCTACGTTTTTTAAAAATACCCGTGTTCGTGTGGACAGGGCATTAGAGCAACCAAAAAACCTAATGCATGTCTTCGGAATGTGGGAGGAAACCTAATTTAAAAGTAAATACTATTAATTTTATAAGCAGTAATTACTTTTTAGAGTTTACAATATTTTTAACTTTGAGCCAGTTTGGTAGAATGGATGACACTGAGTGCGTTTACATGCACTTAACCATCCAATAGCTGCCGAAAATCAGATTTTGTCAGTAATCCGATCAAGGAGCTTACAAGCACTTGAATAGTCAGATAATGGGAAACCTCCGGGCTTACATGACTTGTGCAATAATCGGGATTTCTACTTTGCAACCAGTCAATAATCTCACAGAAAGATGTGATTTAAATGTCAATTATTCAAATTAAATAATAAACTTATTCATTTTCTTGAGTATATATAGAGTATATATATTTCAGAGTCTCCACAAAGTTTTCATTTTGCAGGTACTGCATTTAATGTCAGGGTTGCCAAATCCCAAGAGAGAATCCCCCACCTGGTCTAAGTAAATAAGCCCAAAAGAAGCGAAACCTCTAATCCCTAGCCACTCTGCACACATTCGCAGACTGCCAAATCCGACTGAAATCAAGTAACTGGTATACATGCTATGAGTACTCCGCTTACTGGGGTAAAATCCAGCTCTCTTTATTGGATTACTTAATCTGATTTCTAGATGCTCTATACATGACCACTTGAACAATCAGATAACTGCAGAAATCTGACTGTGATCGGATTAAGTGCATGTAGACTCTGTGAAAATCACGAGCAAAAATATCCCTAATAGCCCCAGAAGGGTTAGATGTGGCTCAACTGATGATCCTTTGCTAGCCTAAATATTGTGATATGTTTGTGGGTTTTGTTTCTGTGATCCAAATCCATAAGCTCAATAAAGACATGACCATGGGTGGAATTTACGTACTGGAAGATTCAGTTTGATCGCATCCACAGGCGTGTAAAAGGGCCAGGCAAACTGATGCCTCCATAGCGTCTTCACCACCACATTCTGCATATACTGGAGCTGGTTGGTCTTTCGGCCAGGCTTGCCGGGGTTCGTCACTTCGGGTGGAGAAGGATTGACTATAGCGGGGGCCGGCTGGGTGGGAGACGTGACCACCGACATTCTGGACGAGGGAGAGGTCTTGATCTGGAGGCTCGACCTACGTCTGGTCTGGACCTATTTGTCTAGTGAATACAGTATTCCTCTTTCTTCTCCTTACTCCCTGCTCGATACACACATCCCATCTCAAGACCAGAGGTTCAGCGCTCTGTTGGGAAACACAATAATTGGTGATGGAGCATATATATCATGTGTTTATAGCAACAGTACAAACTGGGTATAGAGTGCTTCCAGTTTTACTGAACTCTCTACCAGAAGATGAGATGAAAATCTACAGGCACAATGGCTGCATGCTTTTAGAAAGCTGACCATCACTGACATTGAGAGCATAAAGTTCGCCAGTGGATCTGGCATTTCAGGCCAATATCTGTCAGACACAGCACTAAAATATGAAACTGGTGCACCCCTGAAACAAGCTCAATTGTGGCAAAAGTGACCTAATTGCCTGCTGTTTCATCAAGACGTAGGCCATCGCTGAATGTATCAGCCCAAAATGATCAATAGGTGCACGTAAACACCCTATTTCATTAATAGAGCATAAGATCCACGTAAGTCAAACATAGGTCGAGTTGAACGCATACAGTACAATCACTGATAGCGTAACTTCTGATGTGTGAAGCAGCGAAAACATGACAACATATGAGAAATAGTTCTGATAAAGCCCATTCAAAACATTCATGAACAATGGCACAAAGTGATAAAGCAAATTGCAGTAATTAGACTTTTACATTCATGTCATTTCTCAGACACCCAGAGGGATGTACAATTCATACAATCTTACAGTCCAAGCAATTGCAGGTTAAGGGCCTTGCTCAAGGACCCAACAGTGGCAGTTTTAGGCTACCACAGTCCCACAGGCTTACACAAAAAGAACATTACAGCATATGCTGCTGGATAATAGAACTGGCAAAGCGTGATTCAATTCAAATATTACCAGAATTGAATGCTAAACTACATGAATGAATATGAATGACAAAACTGCAGATACTGGCAAAAGCTAAAGTCGATACAGGTGCTCCCCGATTTACAATGGGGTTAAGCTCCGATAAATCCAATGTGTTGTAAACCAAGTGTGTTTACATAAGCTTTATATATCATAGCGTAGACCACCTCTGGTCCACCTCTAGACTCTGGAAAAACTACTATTAAAATAGTACACTATACTTAGTAAAGTGACTTTTATTCAAAATGTGCCGCACTTCATTTAATTAAACAGGATTAATTACTTTATAATGAAACATGCAGTTGGTCAGTGTTCTTTAAGCGCTGATGACATGTGATTGTCTATCACGATAACTAAATTTATCACGATAAAATATAGTCATATTGCCCACCCCCAGCGTACTGCGTATTGCTTGAAGGGGGAAAATGGAAATAAAAACAAAAAACACAATACAGTTTCTGCTGAATGTGTTACTGGATTCCCATCATAAAGTTAAAATACCATAAACCATCATAATCTGAGGAGCATCTGCATTTTGACACAAAAAAGTATATACATATACACATAGGTACACCTCCTTGTTTCTACACACACTGTCCAGTTTATCAGCTCCACTTGCCATATAGATGCAGTTTGTAGTTCTACAATTACAGACGGTAGTCCACCTGTTTCTCTACATACTTTGTTACTCTAAAGGTCAGTACTTCCCACAGATCAGATATTATCTGGGTGGTGGATCATTCTCAGCACTGCCGTGTGTGCTTTGCTGGTACGACTGGATCAGACACAGCAGTGCTGCTGGAGTTTTTAAACAGTGTTCAATCACTGTGCACTATTAGACACACCTCCCATATTGCTCCACCTGGCAGATGTAAAGTCAGAGACAGTAGCTCATCTGTTGTTGCAGTTTGTGTGAGTCATCTTTAATCCTTCAGCATGGCTCACAGGATGCTGCTGGCTGGACATTTTTGGTGGGTGGACTATTTTCAGTCCAGCAGTGACAGTGCGGTGTCTGATCCACTCGTATCAGTGCAACACACACTAACACACCACCACCACCACATCAGTGTCACTGCAGTGAGGAGAATGACCCACCACCCAAATAGTACTGTGGGGGTCCTGACCATTAGAGGACAGAGTAACAAAATATGGCGAGAAACAAATGGACTACTGTCTGTACTTGCAGAACTACAAAGTGCAGTGACCTCTAAAACTTTAAGCATAAGCAGAATACAAACAGAAAAATAGAGAAGGAAAAAGAAAGAACGCCCAAGACTTCTACGTAGTACAATACATATACACACACATTGACACACAAACCAGCCACAACATTACAACCACTGACAGGTGAAGAGAATAAAACTATTACATTGACAGCTGCTGGGAGACCTTGGGTGTCAACGTTATGTTGACAGCTACCACCTAAACAGACAGTTACAGACCAACTACACCCTTTCATTGCCAACAGTATTCCCTAAAGAGAGCGGTCTCTTTCAGCTGAATAATGTGTCCAGCCAAGGTGTTGACCTGGCCTCCAAATGCCCCTGAACTCAATACAATCAAGCATCTGTGGGATGTGCTGGACTAACAAGTCTGATTTTAGTGGCATGGCTGATCACTGTGGTAGCCTAGCGGTTAAGGTACTAGACTCTGGACCAGAAGGTCAAGGGTTCAAATCCCACCTCTGCCAAGCTGCCACTGTTGGGTCCTTGAGCAAGGCCCTTAACCTACAATTGCTTGGATTGTAAGATTGTATCAATTGTAAGTCGCTCTGGATAAGGGCGTCTGCTAAATGCTGTAAATGTAAATCACTGTGTGTGTATACTATATATATTTCCAACCATAGCCAATTTGAGAAGACATACATTATGAAAGTAGCAGGTTGGTCTAGTGTGTGACATTAAGGGCAGATCTCTAAATCTTAAACATTACATTCAGTGGTTGGTACAGTAAGGTGTATAAGGATACTGCCTAACTTAGATGCACACAAACAAACAGCACATGAAAGAAAGTGCAAATATGACCAACACTGAATGAACCATGTGTATCATCAAAACAAAACAGATCTCCAGACATGGAATGCATCATATTGATTATGTGACTTCCAACATGACTACTAACTACACCGATCTGTAAAGCTGATCAGATACAGACGAACATCCATTAGTTTCGAAGTGCAAAAATTGCAGGCACTGATCGTTAGGGCAAACAGACTGAAGCACAGATCGCCAGATCACTAGATCTTGACCATATTACAGCCAGCTGCTTGTTAATGTGACTTCTAAAATGGATCAGATTCAAATATTGCCTCCCTAACAGACGCACGAAATACAAGAAAAATGAAGTATTAGCACCACTGAATACGAAACGTTTACCAAATAACAGATGCATTAATCTGCCATTATTATTATTAGTTGCTTCATAATGCACTTTTAAAGTGTGATTCAGGCATAAAATGGACTAAATCAGCGATCGTGTGTGTGCTTCAATAGTTGATCGCCAGACAAACAAGTTAAAATAAAGTCAACGGTAGGGTTTACGGAGCATAAAACGAGCTCGATGTTACATCAGTTAGCCGATCGCAGGCATCGGAGTTTTGTAAACGACTTCCATCAAGAAAATCGACCGGATCCTAAACCAAAACAGAAGGACGCGAGTCGGGCGGTTTAGATTGAACTTTCTGTAGAAGATGGCGGGCACGGTAAACGGTGTGTGCATGGAGAAAGCCCAAAGCTAACGCTAGCTCCATAAGCGAAGCTCCTCCATAGCTGTGTAGCCATTGTGTGTGTGCACGCCGTGTTAGCCACTTAGCGGGCCAGTTTGAAATATGTCTAGACCCAATTCCACACGGAAAGCGAGAGATCGAACGGCCAGCGCTGGAAACGGATCTGATCCGATCTAAAATGTTACCGAATGATCGTGACGAGTGACTAGAAGCGCCGCTTTGTTACATTGTTGCAGCGCGCGGTGCATCAGCTCGACTCTTCACTCGAGCCACTCTCAATCTGATAGCTACATTCAGCTGTCCGCTTCCCGAAATAAACCTGCCATTTGCAGCATCCAAACACAAAATCAAGTCCAATCGCAAAACAGGAATCAAAAACACTTTATTACTTTCACTCCAAGCAGCTCCGGTAGCGATTCCCCTGCAGATTTCCCGGTCGCTTTTTATTGCAGCGAAGCGGCATAATACACGGCTGGGCTCGACTCCACTCTATAGTACAGCTCTGTGTGCGAGAGAGAGCGCGTGCTTTGCTCATGCGCAATGGAGATTATGGCATTGTAGTCCATACTGCTGCCCCTGGCCTTTAGCCTCCACGACAAATCCTCAAATACTTTCGCAAATTAGCATCAACGTTTCAAGTAATTCCATATAGGAATGTGTTGTTTAAACCCTGTAAACGAATGTCAAATTCTTATTTAGTAATATTTGTGTGTTAATTAATTCATTCATTAATTTTCTTATCTGACTAATCTTGGTCAGGGTCCCGGAAAAGCGGTGCCTAGTCAGCAGTACAGGGCACAAGGCAGGAACAACCATAGACAGCGCACCAATCCATTGTAGGCCACACACTCAGACACTAAGGGCGCTTTAGAAACAGTTAACCTAACATGCATGTCTTTGGGACTGTGGTAGCCTAGCGGGTATGGTACTGGACTATGGACCAGAAGGTCCAGGGTTCTGCCAAGCTGCCACTGTTGGGTTCTTGAGCAAGGCCCCTAACCCACATTTGCTTGGATTGTAAGAATGTATCAATTGTAAGTCACTCTGGATAGTCTGCTAAAAGCTGTAAATGAAGTCTTTGAAATGTGGGAGGAAACCATGGGTGGACTGGCCATCAGGAGTACATGGGCAATTCCCTGTGGGCTACTCTGTGTGGGTCCCTGAGGGATCTAAACATATATCCTGATTTAAGTATTATAACAATTAAGTGTGCATTTTCCCACAGTGTCCTTATTGCATGATCATCAGCCAATCAGGATAAACTGTAATCACAACAACCACAAAAACATTAGTTTTCAAGACGAGAAAGCATCAAACAGTACAAAAAATAGAGAGAAAAAGAAAAAATTAAACTCTGCCTTGCCAACGGTTTGTAAAATAGAATAAAAACGCAGAGTTTCATTCAGGAAATGACATTTTAAGGGCGATTCTGTAAAAAAAAACATGCTTATTGTTGTTCCAAAATAACCTGTGTCCACCATAATTGACATAAGGCTTATTTGTCTTTGACAAATGTTTTACTTCTAGCAGTATACAAGATGGGGAAAAACCCAAATAGAACCGTTCAGGAAAAATGCATGATTAATTAATATTGTAGAATTTTTAATTGTGTCTAACAGATGGATAGAACATTGTGTCCCAATAGAAAGTGCAGGAGAGAAACTTTTAATGTGGTGATTAACTTCTGATTAACTTCAGTGGTAAGATAGATGGAAACAATCAATAGAGAAAATGTGGCAGTGTCTGAGATATTTTTGATATCTTTGGGGGGCATTGGAGTTGCTGTGATTCCAGTGGGCAGATCTAGAAAAAAAGAACAGGGCTGAATTTAGTTCTCAGTCCAGCCCTATCCCGGAGTAAACCCATGCAAACTCCACGCAGGCGGAGTCTAAGTATGGGACGACCGGACCGCTGTGTCTCTGTGCCACCCCATAATAATATAATAATATAGTGCTTGAAAAGTTGAAAAGCACTATATATTGTTCTCCCTTTTTTATTCTTCTACACATTTCTGCGATTAATACAGACCAAATCGCTTAACATACAGACATTACGTAGACAATCAAGCTGTGTGATGTGTTAATTCTTTCTGGAGTTGATCCAATTTATAATTTATAATAGATGTAAGTTTAACCTTTAAAATCCCCCACTGAAACGCATTGATGGAATGGTCAGATACAAATTTAAACTGACAAAATTCAAATTTTAACTGAAATCGATGATGTCTCACACACACACACCGCACACATACACATATGTGACCAAAAGTATTGGGACACAAACCCATAGGTGGCCAAAAGTACTTGCCACAATTCAAGCAATTCAAGCACTGTTGTAGTTGCATCAGGTAAGGCAGATCTAGTATTATTAATAATATTTAAATTATAGGCGCCTTTCAAGATACTCAAGAACACTACAACAAAGATAAAAACATAAAACCAGCAAGTCAAATGGACAATAAAAATGTCATAGAACAACAAACCAATGCAAAAATCTTTGTGAGCTTTGGTGATTTTTTTTTAGCCTCTCTAACTACTCCTCACTGTGTGTGGGAACAAAATACACTTGCATCCGCTTCCAGACAGCTTAGTTACAGCTCTGCTTGTTTCAAACATCCTAATTATTGCCCTAACAGGTGATATTACCACTTTCAACCGTCTAACTGTTTTTATAAGGAGAGCCTGAAGTTTGAAGGTCAGGTCACAGTTTTGCTCCATTGCATTTGTGTATTCTCTAATCTTTTCCATGTTGATGAATGACTAAGGGAACCTGGCTATTGTGCAAACTAGTGTTTATAACCAGAGAGAATCAGGAAGAAATTAAAATCCTAAACACTTAGGGGAACTTAAAGAAGAAAATTATATATAATAGTCCCTGACTCCCTGAATATAAAGAGGTTAAATAATAAAAAAGTAAGACATACAGATGATGAAATGGTTATGAAATGGCATTGTTAAGATGTGGAACATTCACAGAAGAGACAAGTTATTGCAAAATCCACTGTAGTGAAATGTTTTGCTTAAGCAGGCCAATTAAGAGAGGATTTTCTAGGAACAATTGAAGGCTATTCAGGAGCCTGAAGCAAAACCAATATGAATTATAAAGATATTAAGCAAAGCATGAAGTGAACTCCGGGTATTATCAGAAAACAATAGCCTTAATTATGTGATGTACATCATGTACTGGAAACAAGAACGCTTATATTACTCCAGTGTCTAAAACACTGTGGATTGGAGTGAGATGTTTGAGTATGTTGACAGCAGACCATTGACAGTAGTATACACTATATTAAGTACCTTGCTAGTACTGAGTTGGATCCCCATTACCATTCAGAACTGCTTTAATTCTTCATGGCACATATTCAAGAAGGTGCTGGAAACATTCCTCAGACATTTCGGTCCATATTGACATCACAGCATGAAGCACTTGCTACAGATTTGGCATTTAAACGGTGCTCGACTGGTATTAAGGGGTCCAAAGTGTGCCAGGAATATATCCCCCACACCATTCCACCACCACCATCACCAACCTGAACCACTGATACAAGGCAGGATGAATCTATGCTTTCATTTTGATACACCAAATTCTAACCCTACCATCCGAAATGCCACAGGCTCATCAGATCAGGCAATGTTTTTCCAGTCTTCCATTGACCAATTTTGGTGACCAAATGCTAACTGTAGGATCAGTTGCCTGTTAGATGACAGGAGTGGCACCTGGTGTGTCTTCTGCTGCTGTAGCCCATCTGCTTGAAGTGTTATGTGTTCACAGATGCTCTTCTGCACACCTCACTTGCAACATCTTGAACCAGTCTGGCCATTCTCGTCTGACCTCTGGCACCAACAAGGCATTTTTGCCCAGAGAACTGCAGCTCACTGGACACTTTTTCAGACCATTCTTTGTAAACCCTAGAGGTGACTGTATGTGAGAATCCCAGTAGATCAGCAGTTTCTGAAATACTCTGACCAGTCCGTCTACCACCAATGACTAAGGAAAAAAAATGTGTAAATATGACATAACCAGCAAAATACAACATTGAGATATTATGGTTATGTACAGCTACGCTTTTAATCTATGGTGGTGTGACGTCATGCGTCATATGACATTGGAAAGATGGTGGGCGTAGTGCGTCCAAACTTCTGTGCATATTACATGCTCGCATACAGAAAGATCATATAATGGTCAAGCAGTGCATACTCGTTAGAATCTAGTACGTACTGCTTAAGTATGCCAGTTCAGACATAGCCCATGTCTATCCAAACACGTGCTACATTAACGAATAGTTGAACAGGTGTACCTAGGGTTGCCACCTGTCCTTGTTTTAATAGCCAGTCCCGGAAAATGTATTCTCTCTCCCAGTTTTCAGTACCGGCCACTTAATGTCGATGTGCATACTTCACATTCTATTCAAACTTTGACTCCATGACTTTAGTTCGCTCTTAGATTTATCATCTACGCCGCCCAAGGAGGTTGGCCTTTTTGAGTCTTGGTCCTCCCAAGGTTTCTTCCTAGAACTAGGGAGTTTTTCCTTGCCACTGTCGCCCTAGGCTTGCTCAATTTGAGATTGGACGTAGTTATTAGGAGATAATCTAAACCTGTAAAGTTGCTTTGAGACAATGCTCCATTGTAAAAAGCGCTATATAAATAAATCTGACTTGACTTGACTTGACAGTAGGCTAGCTCAATTTTAGCTGTTTCTGTGACACCCTGTTACTTGCTATATACGTTTAGTTGACGTAGCAACTAGCAAATGTTTTTTTTTTCATCAGGCCGTCAGTCACTTAACCGCCCGAGGGTCCTTGGCACATAGATTTGGCATTACTTCCTTTTTTTAGAGTTACTCACAAAAGGGCTATGAAAAGTTGCTAAATATAGTGACAAAATCTTTAAGATGGCAACACAACTCTTAGTCCATCAGTTAGGCAGTTTCTTTTTTTCTAGTTTCTAGTCTATCACTGGTATGATGTACTTGGCTAGTTCAAATGTCTTCAATGTCTTTAATTTTCTTTGATTATTTTAATCATTCGTCATTTTGTGTTGGCCAGTTGGTTTTGTTCAAGGTCTTCAGAGTTAAAAGGAAAAATGTTAAATTACAAGTTACAGTATTTTTTTAATTGTTGCGAAATACAACAAACTGAAAAAGTAGGCTCTCTTTCACGTTGTGGTAGGTCGCTTGTTTTGGGGTTTTTTAAATTATTATTTTGATAGCCAAGTCGCCTCTTTTGCCTATTTCCATAGAGCTGGTGGCTTATTTTTCTCGCGAGATCTGGCAACACTGGTCCTTGGGGAGTGAGATTGAGACGGCACAGGCATTGAATCTAATTGTGCTCAATCTGAGACTTAATGGGAACGTTAGGTGGCGAAATGGGTGACTAGACGAGGATGTGTCTGCTGGGTCTGAGAGGCCAGTCAAAAATATAACGAAACGCTCAACTTATTTCAATAATGACTGGATGAAAAAAGTTACATCGCATGGCTAAAGCCAACCCCAGGTGATCCAATACCTGCTACCAGCTCCATGATCAGTCAATAATGTGATCAAACACGAGGGCAAAACCCGCGTTGGACGACAATACGAAAAGAAAGATATTAACTGAAGAACAGAGACCGCTGATAGCTTCAGCAAAGGGAAATGCCAAAAATAAATGGACAATTAGGTATGATATTGCCTATAATATAATATGTTTTTTATATAAAATAAGGGTAATCTCAGTCTCTGAAGCATACTAAGTAAATACAATGAATTGTGCTGTAAATGGCTATAGATTAGGTCTGAGAATGGCAAATGCAACTCTAATGTCAGTCCTTACTTATTTGTTTAGCATAGAGGGAGCACAAGCAAAGCACCATCTAACCAATCAGGTAAGCAGTTTTATATACAAAATGTTATTTTGTTACGTCGGTCTAATGGATATGTATTTTTGCTCGTGGACAACGTAGTCCGTCGGTATGAGTGTCCCAGTGTTTTTTTGTCAGAACTAGGTGGCAGCCCTAGGTGTACCTAATCAAGTGGTCGATGAGTGTATATTCCAGAAAAAAAATTAAAGGATCAGAAGTGTAATCAGGGGCGTTTGAGTGTTTATTCAATTGTTATATACACTTAATCAAGAAAAAAAAAAAAAAAAACATAGGAACTACTGTATATTTCGCCTGCAGGATGCAATTGTGTACAGTAGATGGCAGTACTGCTCGCTAAGACTAAGCTGTATATGGACGTGCGTCACTACGTCGTTACTCCGCCTCCACGTCGGAGCGTGTGTCGGACGTCGTTTGCTCATATTTTGCTCGTAAACGGAACATGGTTCGGGTTATACAGAAACTCACAATTAACATGAATAAAAACAGACACGACATTTATCCAAGGCGTAGTATAAGTCTAAAGAGCAGACTAAGGAGCTAACATGTCTTGGGTGCAGGACATGTACAAACTGCATAATATGGAGAAGAAGTGTAGTGCAGCAGCAAAAACTGTTTTGTTTCTGTTCATGGTTGTGAAAGCCTAAAATGATGGTCCTTTTATGTAGTCTGGATGTTTTAATTTCTATTTGGTTGACATTCCTACAAATGTTGACTCAGTCTGGCCAGAGTGCACTTCTCAGACTCGAACCACAGTCACCATATTGTTGAGTTAGTGTCTTAAGACTGTTGTGCCACCCAGGAGCCAGACAGTAATTGAGTTAGTGATTACAAACTCAGTTACTGCTCTCTAAAAAACTGCACCAGCAGCTCCTGTGGCAGACCAGACTTCCTTACCTGGCTCAGGAAGTACATTCTGTGGTGGACTCCTCCAGCTCCCTCTTTCCGCTGCTCCCACCACAGCGGATCACCACATAGTAGATTTGGCACAGGTTGTTATGGTGGATGTGCTGGTGTTGCCCAATGATGGTCTCAGTGTTTCCACCTCAGATAGTTATGGCTGACAAATAAGCATTTTGAGCAGCTTTAACTGTACCAGACAACCAGCTCTTCAAACAGGTGAATGTAAGTTTGTTTGATGTCACTATCAGCATCAATGGCACGACGGACACAAGGTTATTTCAAAGCTTGACCTGACGTGTGTGCGTGTATGTGTATATATATATATATATATATATATATATATATATATATATTATATATATATATATATATATATATATATATAAATTTTTTCTTTTATATACAGGACAAATGTACATACTGTATTTTTAAAATAAACACCAGGACATGGACTGAAATACAGGTTTGTCCCAGGAAAAACGGGATGTCAGGTCATCCTACATAGAAAGCAACTCTATTATAACCTCCACTTGTCCTTCATTGAGGTAGCATACGTTACCATACCATGTAGCAACCATTTCTGGAGAGTGTTCCATTAAATTTCGTTGTACGCAAATATAATGACAACAAAAGGCTTCTATTCTAATCTATTCTGTACTGGCATTGGGCTGACATTGGAGCAACATTATCAGTTTTATTGGGCCAACGTTGAGTCAATCATTTATTGACTTGGTCATCAGTCTGGAGTTCTGGAGATCCACTTTGTTAAATGGACCCGATGTCATCAATTCCATTCATGCCAACTTTGGCAGGGTTGGAAAGAAAACAGGTTCCACTGTCAACACTGGGCAGTTTTGGCAAGTTTGTTATGCTATTTTAATAATGTCTAGTACCGGTACATTTTATTTTTGATATAATCTAGTTAAACACTTCTCATAGCATCCCATGCATCATAACATTTCTGCCAATGTTGGGCCACTTGGAAAGGTTATGTGTAAAATATAGACCTTGCCAAGGTTCCCCTGCTAAGAACCCCAGCACATGTTGTGTTTTTGATGCTGGTATGCTGGTTAGTTAGCAAGGCCATACGAGTTCCACATTCCATATTGGTCCAAGTTGGTTTATGCAGGTTAGTGATGGTGTGGTGATAAAGCAGGCTGACAAGTAACCAGTGTCCAAAACACAAGACGTGCTTACATGTTACATTTACAGCATTTAGCAGACGCCCTTATCCAGAGTGACTTACAATTGGTACAATCTTACAATCCAAGCAATTGTGGGTTAAGGGTCTTGCTCAAGGACCCAACAGTGGCAGCTTGGCAGATGTGGGGTTTGAACCCTGGACCTTGTGGTCCATAGTCCAGTATCTTAACCACTAGGCCACCACATGCTGGTTTTTGCTGTTTTATGTGAGCAGTGGGTTTACTCCGGTACTCTGGTTTCCTTCCACATTTCAAAGACATGTTTTTTTAGGTTAATTGGTGTTTCCAAAGTGCTCCTAGTGTGTAGGTGTGTGCAATAATGTGTGAGGCTATATGCTTTACAATGGATGTCTGGGTTTAACAACCAAATGTTAAAAATAGTTTGGATGATAAAAGTTTTTCCAATTCAATATGGTTTCATGTTTCAAGATATTTGTGTTCTGTGTTCACTTGGATGATTTTTGTCATGCCAGGCAATAGTAGCTGCATTCATGTCATGCAGTTTGCTACAGCATATTGACTGGCATATGCATCCTATTAGACATTCTTCGATACTGATCCAGGATTTTAGGATACTGTTGACCCAGGTACCAGTATTCAAATGGGATCGGTACATTCCTAGAAATGTCTATAATTTCTCTTATTATAGTTAGAACAGGCCTTGTTTTTGCATGTGTCATGGGAGAAGGAAAGGAAGAGAAAATAGCTGGGGGAAGTGCTGCAAACTGCCGACTGCTTTTTATTTCAAGTTGTGGTGATCAGAGGAGCATGACAGAACATCATAGCATCGGTGGCGCTGCAGAATGACAAGACTGTCAAGCGGTGCAGGAGTGACTGCTGTGGCACGGGAGCGTTTAATAGACCTCTGTAGGAGACAGCTCTTCTCTGAGGTGTGTGTGTATTGTATTCTTAATGGTAGAGAGATGGGTTGGCTCAGACTACTCTGATTTTGACAGGCTGCTTATTTTTTATGCTATTTAATGTTTCTATTTTGAGCCTGAACTACACCCCAAACCAAGATCTCTCATGCTTCTGATGATGTTTTTGCTACAGCGTATTTGGAAAACTGTAAAGGAGATATGGTGCATGGTACAGAAGTATGTAGAATTTGACTATTTAAGTCACATCAGCAGGTGCACAATGGGTACATAGTGGTGCTTGAAAGTTTGTGAACCCTTTAGCATTTTCTGTATTTCTGCATAAATATGACCTAAAACATCATCAGATTTTCACACAAGTCCTAAAAGTAGGTAAAGAGAACCCAGTTAAACAAATGAGACAAAGGTATTACACGTGGTCACTTATTTATTGAGGAACATGACCCAATATTACATATTAGTGAGTGGCAAAAGTATGTGAACCTCTAGGATGATCAGTTAATTTGAAGGTGAAATTAGAGTCAGGTGTTTTCAATGAATAGGATGACAATCAGGTGTGAATTGGCACGCTGTTTTATTTAAATAAGAGGGATCTATGAAGGTCTGCTCTTCACAACATGTTTGTGGAAGTGTATCATGGCACGAACAAAGGAGATTCCTGAGGAGCTCAGAAAAAGAGTTGCTGATGCTCATCAGGCTGGAAAAGGTTACAAATCCATCTCTAAAGAGTTTGGACTCCACCAATCCACAGTCAGGCAGATTGTGTACAAATGGAGGAAATTCAAGACCATTGTTACCCTCCCCAGGAGTGGTCGACCAACAAAGATCACTCCAAGAGCAAGGTGTGTAATAGTTGACGAGGTCACAAAGGACCCCATTGTAACCTCTAAGCAACTGAAGGCCTCTCTCACATTGGCTAATGTTAATGTTCATGAGTCCACCATCAGAAGAACACGGAACAACAATGGTGTGCATGGCAGGGTTCCAAGGAGAAAGCCACTGCTCTCCAAAAAGAACATTGCTGCTCATTTGCAGTTTGCTAAAGATCACGTGGACAAGCCAGAAGGCTATTGGAAGAATGTTTTGTGAACAGATGAGACCATAATAGAAATTTTTGGATTTAATGAGAAGTGTTATGTCTGGAGAAAGTAAAACACTGCATTCCAGCATAAAAACCTTATCGCACCTGTGAAACATGGTGGTGGTAGTATCATGGTTTGGGCCTGTTTTGCTGCATCTGGGTCAAGACGGCTTGCCATCGTTGATGGAGCATGAATGTCGGATGCCACATAACTCGGCATGCAGTTATGCTGATATATAAATGATTAGAGGTCAACAATATATCACCAAGAGGTACACTACCCGAAAGATAATGGGGGAAGTACTTTTACATCCTTTTATGCCAAGATCCAGTGTCTAATTAGACCACACCTGTGTCTGCGACATAACTGCATGCTGAGGTTTGCAGAAATCTGACATTTCTGGGTGCTTTTTATGTCGATGAGTGTATATCAGTAAATTCTAAGGGATTTGTCGGGATAACTGAATTTTAAGAGTAAGTGGGTCATACAGCAAGACTTCGACCCTAAAAAACGCTTAAAGAAGAAAAATGTTTTGGAAAGTCCTGACCTTAATCCAATGGAAATGTTGTCATGGTGACGAAAGTGGTTAGCTAGGCCTTGGGCTGCATCTGCATGGGGTTCGCATGTTCTTCCCCTGCCCATGTGTTCCAGGTTACACCCACATTTCAGAGGTGTTTAGTTATTTGGTTTCTCTTATAATTGTTTATACACACGCACCTCAGTGTGGAAATATTTAGTACAGTACTGTACAATACACTACAGTAATTCTTATCTTTGCATCTTTTTGAAAATTTGAATCGCTCACTGAAAACGTTCAAGACTGCGATTCTTTTCTGTTGTCAGGTGTCGCAAGGGTTCGCTCGTACTAGTTTTATGTCATTCATACGTAAATTAGATATGTAGACAGATTTCCTATTAGAATTTTTAAGACCTCATAAGTTGATTGAGTGGATGTTAATCAGCACATACCTGTTCAAATGTTCACTGCACTCATGAGAGCACCACTGTTTACAAATGAGCATTTAATAGTCCTTTGTACAATAAACATTGTAAGGATCGGACAACAAAAACCAATCCTCATTTTAATAAGACATAAAATAGGATATTCTGCCATTTTCAGGTGATGCAATATAAACAAAAACAATAAAACAACTGGGGAAATATTTCAACAATACCTCCCTTAATCCTGCTGATGGCATGAGTGTCTCCATTTAAAAAAAAAAAAAAATCAACATTTACACCAATGTCTGCAACATTCAATAGTATTAAGGAAATACCTGCAGTGGAATAAAAGGATAAAATTACATTTATACAAAAATAGATATTTCTCTTTAAATCCATCCATCTCGTATCATGGTTTGCTAATAATTACCTGGATTGTTATGGGGGAAACTGTTGGTCTAATAAACCCTGTTTGACTCCTAGGAGGTCCAACACCCAGGATTACTCTAGATTAGGACCCTTGAATTTGGTTTCTATTTTAAACCAATGTGAGCAGAGCTATTATGTTCTTCCTATGACTTGATGCTGGTGTTTACGTCCCCGTGACAGCTTGATATAGGCAAGATTTTAGGCAGAAAACAGGTAAAAGTATCTCAGATTAGGCAGCATACTCAGACACTTTATGTAAACCATGTACTTTTTCCATTATAGATGAGCCTGAGTAGGAGCCTTTGCTTTTAAGATAAATATGTGAGTATCGAGAGTCTGACGAATAACCACTCCAATTATGGAAAATCTGACAAAACTCATAGAACAGTTTTAGTTCAGCCTGGCTCAGTCTGCAAGAGGTGTCCTTTTTTTTTTTTAAATCAAAAACGTGTCTGTTCCTTATAACGCAGATGTCATTGAACAATATGGTATATTGCTATGTAGAAAAGTTATACCAATCTTTTCCAAGCCTGAGGTTTGTACATGAATGAATATACACTTTACAAACGCATTGTTCGTCCTGTGAAAGGTGTAGTGTTGCATGTGAAACACCAGGGGGCAGACTAAGGTCGTCTCGAAGGCTACGTTCACATTACAGTACGCACATCATTCTGTACGTACTGTACAAACCTTTGTATTTGGCCCCATTTATCTCAACAGTTCAGACAGCCCTCTCCTAAATTGTGCTCACTGAGCAGAATCATAACGTTACATGCAAAATCCACATGCATCATGAACAAGTAATGCTAGCAAAACCTCAATGCAAACCATTTGTCCTGGAGGTCACCTCACTGCTTGTCGGCTGTTCATTATCGGTGCGCGACTTTAACAGTTTTTCCAACTACATTTCACATGCTGCTGACACTGAATGATTACGTGCATAGTAAAGTGCCACTGAAAAACCAAGTTCTGAATGAGCGTTCTTCTTCCTGCCACAAGGCATCATGTGGAAAATAGAACCACATATGAAATCTGGTTTGAACCAAATCGATTTAAATTATAGAGATGAAAAACAGTAGATCAGTCATAATGTTGGCTATTACTGTACAAATCTTGTTTCCATTCAATATCAGTATCAAACTTCTTAAGTACGATAATCCAGTGGTACCTCGGTCCTCAACGTTTACTCAGTACTCGGCATACTCGCTTACACTTGTAGATTAAACTTGAGTTGAACTGCATGACTCGTTTCACGATTCCACAGTGATTCAGAGTCACAACAGTGACGCACAATAACAGTGATATTACAACAACCCTTTCCTTGCCTTAGGGTGGCAAGGTGAAAAAAGGTGCGGGAGGAAATGGAATAGTAACAGAATGAGGACAATTGGATATAAATATAAAGCCGAGGGACTCTCAAGAATCAAGTGCTAAATATGACCCATCATCTAGATTCCTAACGAAAAATGTTGAAGGCAAGAGAAGGAAAAGGTCCCCATGGGTCCTAAATTGTTTATTATGACAGGCCAGCTGAAAGGAAACAAGCTTCTGGAAAGGGACAAGAAATAACATGCCAACCGAAAGGAAAAAAATGGCTTTTCAGGCTGAGCAGTTTAGGCATAACAGCTAGTGCTCCGAGTATAGTTTGCATTTTCAACTTCAATCCATTGCTCGCTAAATGACATGAGAATTTTTCAACACTATTATAAAATAAGAGCTTTGTGTTAATGATTTTGGTCACCTGTAAGGGGGTAATGTAGTGTTAATTCGTGGTAATAGGCTGTCTTTGATACAGCTTAGACTATGTAACACTCATCGGCGTTCATGATACATGTCACTTATGATGGATTTGTCAGAAACATAAAGTCCCCATCATAAAATCAGGGAGCACCTGTACAATACAACTCCATTAATGCATATACTGCCTTATCTAGTGTGGATTTTCTGGAGGTCTGGAACGGATTCATTCAAATTACATTATTCCTTATGGAAAATCTGCTCGGGGGGGGGGTCCCGATCTCATCCGACGAAAGAGAACGATTCCTGTCCTGGCCATGGAGGAGACCATCCGCGCCCTTGACCCCACTTCATCTACACAGATGGCCCTTAATACCCGCCTATCCCCCCCCCGTCTTGTCTTTAGCTATTTGTGTGCTACGCAGGAGCGACCCCTAATAAGGATGATAAGAAAGGTACCACTCCCGACTCTTCTCTTATATACCTGACCCTCTTGGTGGCGGTACTCGCCTGAACTCTCTGGTCTTGGCAACCGACGATCTCACGGTTTCTCTTTCACAATCCTAAGTCTGCCTAGCCTCTTCCATTCGCCTCTCTGGCGCCGTTCCTCCTTGGGAAAAAGCGGCCCTTTGCGTTGCGCGAGGAGGGGATGTGCGTGAAGCCTGAGGCGGATTAACAACGCGAACCGAGGTACCAAACGGTTCTTGTATGTGGTTACAGTGCCAAAATCCAGGCCCCTCTTTCTGAACATCACAAACACATTTAATGGCATACATTCATCAGATCAAATCAGGATCAAGGGTCATGATTTGACAAATCCTTACTGTTGGGCCAGTAAGTGAAACGTAACCTAACAGGATATACACATAAGATATTGTGTATTGACACACACAGCGGTGGCAAAAATCTGAGCGCACTAGTGAAATTGCTGGTTTGCATTCCTACTGCAGCAGGATAATGGCCGAAAACTCACTTCAAAAGCTTTGCAACACACATGCGTGACCAAAGACGACCACAGAGTGTGACTGTCGTGGGCTTTCCTCCACAGTGACCTGACCTAAACCCCATTGAGCGCTTGGGATAACGTGGGTCATCAGATTTTGCACAAATGGTGGAGTCCCTGCCAACCTGAGCGCAGTGATTATATTTACATTTACAGCATTTAGCAGACGCCTTATCCAGAGCGACTTACAATTGATACAGTCTTACAATCCAAGCAATTGTGGGTTAAGGGCCTTGCTCAAGGACCCAACAGTGGCAGCTTGGCAGAGGTGGGATTTGAACCCTGGACCTTCTGGTCCATAGTCCAGTACCTTAACCGCTAGGTAAGAACAAATGCAAAACAGAAGCAATTTCACTAGCAGTCTCACTCTTTTGGCAGCCCACTGTATATATACATACATAAATACACTCACCGATCAATTTATTAGGCATACCTCCTCCTTTCATCAGTTCCACCATATAGAAGCACTTTGTAGTTGGAGAATTACAGACTGTAGTCCATCTGTTTCTCTACATACTTCGTTAATCCCATTTACTCTGTTCTCTAATGGTCAGGACCCCCACAGATCAGGTACTATTTGGGTGGTGGATCATTCTCAGTACTGCAGTGACACTGATCTTGTGGTGGTGTGTTTGTGTGTGTTATGCTGGTACGATGATTATCAGACCCAGCAGTGATGTTGGAGATTTAAACCACTGTTCACTCACTGTCCGCATGAATCACATCTACCAAATTGCTGGCAACCTTGTAGATGTAGATCAGAGACAGTAGCTCAATCAGTTTTGTTGCACAGTTTGTGTTGGTCATCCTGTAATCCTTCATCAGTTCTCACAGGATGCTGCCTTACAGGATGCTGGTGGCTGGACATTTTTGGTATTGGATTGCTTTCAGTCAAGCAGTGACACTGAGGTTTTTAAAACCACCTATCCACACGTACCTTCAAGAACATACACTAACACACCGCCATGTCAGTGTCACTAAGTGCTAAGAATAGTACGGAATTATTTAAGAATATTTAGAGTAAAGGGGATAAACAAAGTATGTAGAGAAACAGATGGACTACAGTCTGTAATTGCAGAACTACAAAGTGTTCCATATGGTAAGTGGAACTGATGAAATGATGAACTGATGAAATCTATCCCCTGGATGATCCGGTACTCTGACGTGGCCAATCTTGTCTGTGTGATGTCTGACCTGGCCAGAAGGCACCGCTGGGACTCCAACCTGGGCTCCCAACGGTACTGGGCTAGCGTATTGCTAGTGTGCTACTCGAGTGTCCTAATTGCATATTATCATAGCATAAATGTTGCTTTCCTGGGTATCATCATACCGTACATAAATGCATGGGAAATCTTTGGAAATTGAATATACAGCTGAGGCGACTTCTAAACGCAAAGTAATTGATAAACCGACGAAATATTTTACACGGCAAAAACGAATTGCCGATTTTTCCTTTGAGGTCATGAGTACACTTGCTTCTCATTGTTATTACACCGATCATTCATATGCTCTTCCGAATGCTTACTAGCGACCAACACTGTGCTTTTCCTCCAGCCAGCCTTGATAAGGTTAACACTGTTAAACAAACGAAAAAAAAAAAAATCAGTAAGTGCTGAAAATACAACCGTTCATTTCTTATAAAGCTCATTAAATTCCAGGTATTACAAAAATGCATATCATTAACACTGAATATTTTAGTAAATACAGTACAGTCCAGAAGAAAGCAGTGATGAGGTGACAGACAAAGGAGTCATGTGGCATTGAGGGGTGTGTTGGAGGTAAAGCAGTTTTCATGAGGTTTGCATTCTGTTATGAAACCGGTACACTTACACTGACAGGAACGTGTACGGAGATGAAACTGTTTTGACCGGAGACGGACTGGAATGCAGAGGTAGGCCTGCACGAGGCAGATTCGTCGAGAAATCCATTCAACCGCAGCAGTTCGTGTTTCAAATCCATAAGACCGTCTTTCCTCTCGAGCATCCCAGCGATGGCTCTTAATCCATCCTCTGTACACGATTATGCGAACGGTCTTTGCGTGATTATGTCGTGTTACAAATTCCACTGAAGCACCGAAAGCAGAGCTTGTAGTTCGTATCTCTTGGGCTGGCAGGTGCGACGCTTCCCAGTTATTTACGAAGCGGGTGTCACCGAGGTGCATCCTGTCACGCCCTGTTGAGGTGATCTGTGCGTAAGGCTGCACATGTCATTGTTTCTGAGCAACGCTGTCACTGGAGGCACGGCTTGATTATGTCATTTGGTGTGGTGCCTCTAGCATTTCCATTAGGAAAGTGTCGATCGGTGTGTCTCCGATTAGTTTGAAGAAAAACAGGTGCTCCAGACACTTCAGGCCAATGGAGCGCAGAGCAGGCAGCCGAAGGAGAAGTTTCGCAAACCTGATTGAAGGAAGAAAATGGAAAAAAAAGGGTGAAATAACAGAAAAGTAAGCACATGACAGGGATAAAACATGGCAACATTAGAGTCTTTGACATTTGAGTCTTGGTCCTCCCAAGGTTTCTTCCTTGTAACGTTTATGGAGGTTTTCGTTGCCACTGTCGCCCTAGGCTTACTCAATTTAGGATTGGCCCTAGATATTAGAAGATGATCTAAAATTGTAAAGCTGTTTGAGACAGTGCTCCATTGTAAAAAGCGCTATAGCAATAAATCTGACTTGACTTAACATTAGTGGTCTTACTGTTGACCCTTGAGGAATACCTCAGCAGCAGTAGCAGCATAGGTGTATAACTCAGACCAAATATGGACACCAAGCCAGGAAAACCTATTTCTGATATTGTTAAAACCATTGTGTATCGCTCTGAATTCTCTCTCTCTGCTGAAATGTCTGATGCAAAGTCTTACTGTACACCTGAGAAATAGATATGTGACAAAAAGTTAGCATATATATATATAAATACCTCCCAGGCTGATCGGGGTATTTCTGTTTACAGTAGGCCTCCAGCGACGCATACACCCGTTCTCTGAGGGCCTCCACCTCTACTGGATTGGACAGGCCCTTAGAATCTAAATGTGAAGAGGACAGATGTTGTTTCAACATTTTACCAGGATTCAGTAAATGTTTCCTAGAATTTGTTCTCCTGACCAGGTTTGTTAGCTACAGCTATCTTTATTGGTTTCTATCAGTAGTTCTCAAACTGTGGTACTTGAAGGAGCACTAGGTAGCACGCCAGGTGACCTTGGAAAATGCACATAGTAATTATTTAATATCTAAGAAATTGTTTTAATGGTTAAAAATCTAAAATTTGTGCAAATTACATATGTTTCAGACTTTTCATAGTTTTGTTTTAAGAAACTTTATATGTGCTTTAAACATACCACATGGGCTACACAGCCCGTATTTTATTACGTCTGCGTCTGTTAACTGCTTAACGTAGTTCTAAGGTAGAATATACCAGAACCCCAAACGGGTAAATTAAACACACCTGTTGAATGCATTGAAGATAAAGCTAATTAATCGCCCACACTTGCATCAGCCATTTTAAACATAGGAGGCACAGCTAGTTGGGGACTGTGGTAGCCTAGTGGTTAAGGAACAGGACTATGGACCAGAAGGTCCAGGGTTCAAATCCCCCCTCTGCCAAGCTGCCACTGTTGGGTCCTTGAGCAAGACCCTTAACCCACAATTGCTTGGATTGTAAGACTGTATCATTTGTAAGTCGCTCTGGATAAGGGTGTCTGCTAAATGCTGTAAATGTAAATGTAGTTGCTGAAAAAGTACTACGAGATGGTACGACGCAAGGCTAAGTTTTGGATTCACCTATAGTGGGACAGAGGAAGAAACAAAATCACAATTGTTTGTGTGCTGTGAGATTCAGCAACGAGAGCATGAAACCAGACGTACTTCGTCTAAAAAGTTTAGAGAACCACTGGTTTATATTAGGAGTGCAACGATACAGAAATTTCACGATACGATACATATTGCTGTCTTTGTTCCATGATACGAGATGTTTTCGGTACAAAATGTAGAAAGAAATTTGATTTTAATTTCCTTTTTAATGTAGAGATCAAGGAGGCCAAGACAACTTCCTGCTCTGCAGGCTTGAAAAATGACTTGCTTTGCTGGGGTTAAAAAAAAATCACCAAAGAGCTTTGCCATTGCTGATTTCAAGGGCTTCAAGGGCTTGGTCCAGGCACCTCAGGATCCACACTCTCTTCTAAGGGGTGTCTCCATATTCTATAACTTTGCACTATAGAGACAAATTATGAAACCTTATTTATTATATTTGAGTTTCTGTTTACTCATATTAACAAAAAACACCATCAGACTTACCGGATTCTGATGCTGCCCATTGCTTAAAATCTCTGTGGTGAGATTATATGCTCTTTCTTTACTACAGTATGGGACTGTGGGACTGTGGTAGCCTAGTGGGTAAGGTACTTTCCTTACTACAGTATGGGACTGTTGGGACTGTGGTAGCCTAGTGGGTAAGGTACTGGACTATGGACCAGAAGGTCCAGGGTTCAAATCCCATCTCTGCCAAGCTGCCACTGTTGGGTCCTTGAGCAAGGCCCTTAACCCACAATTTCTTGGATTGTAAAACTGTACCAATTGTAAGTCGCTCTGGATAAGGGCGTCTGCTAAATGCTGTAAATGTAAATGTACAGTATCTAGATGGACCAGGGAGTTGGATTCAGGGAGTTGGATTAAGGGTCTTGGAACACAAGGCTGCCACTAGATGTCGCTGTTGGTCTAGAACGGCTGACGATTATTAAATTAAAAAAAAAAAATTCTTAATGTATTCGATTCACAAGACATATTAAAAAGGCATATTACTATGTGTATTGTGACAGCCCTAGTTTATATCTGTTACAGTTTGTAAAAATGAATCTACTTTTGCTCTGACATGAAGCGGAATTTTTAGAATATTATCATTCTGCCTGTTTACCTTTTTATTCACAGTAGGGACTTCCTGTAATACATCCACCACGCCGAGTGTTAGTGTGTGGGACTGCGGTAGCCTAGCGGTTAAGGTACTGGACTATGGACCAAAAGGTCAAGGGTTCAAATCCCACCTCTGCCAAGCTGCCACTGTTGGGTCCTTGAGCAAGACCCTTAACCCACAATTGCTTGGATTGTAAGACTGTACCAATTGTAAGTCGCTCTGGATAAGGACGTCTGCTAAATGCTGTAAATGTATCTCATTCAGATAGACAAAAATATTGTCATTTAAACCATGCCAGTACGTGATGCCATGTTACAGGTTTACAGGATTGTTATTTTGTACGAGTCATAACATTTCAATGCACATTTCAGCACAATGTAAGCTCACATTGTGTTCTGATTACGCTTTCTATGCAACACTGAACACTCTCAGATCAAAACAATGGCTGAAGTGGCACTGCAGATTTAAAGTGACATTAACATTAACCTTCCTATATTTACTCAAATCAGGTTTCTATGCTGAGGGACTGGGTACACCATCAGCTTTTGTTACGTTTTGGACTCAGTTTATGCTAGGGCTTTCTAAATTCTGATTAACATGTGCTTATCAGGTTAGAATGCTAACATCCAGTGTTGTAACTGTGTGTGTGTACCTGGATTGAAGAGCACAATCGCTCGCAGGCATCCAAGCTCAGACTTGTCCATTTGCATGTCTCGCATCTTCGACACCAGCTCTGTCAGCACTCTGTTCCAATAAAAAGCACTCGAGTGTAACTTTGCAATGCTAACCTTTCCAGTTTGACAGATGGGGAAATTCATTTTTCGCTCAGCACATCTGTGTGAATGCAGTGAAAAAACATGTCCTGCGCTGAATAACATCGTTGTCCTACAGGCTCGAGACAGATGGCTCAAAACCATTTAGGCACATTAGATGTTTTTTTTCCGTTGGTAGACTGGATAAATACTTATTTAATTAACAAAGAGGAAAACATATGGAAATTATGTAAAGTGAAACGTCATTGCAAGGGGTAAGAATAATATAAGTCAGAGTGGGATGGAGAGGATGATACTGCAATGTCCTTAGTGGAGTTATTTTCAAAAACTGATGCAAGGTGGATCCCTGCAGAGGCTGTGTAATATCTTTTTATTTAGAAAATCAACAAAATAATGCAATTGTATCATATACGATACTGTACAAAAGTCTTAGGCCACCATTAGATTTGTTGTTTTAGCAATGCTGTAACAACCATATGTAAGTTATTGTCGGCGATTGGACTCGAATTTCAAATTTGGATTCGTCACTCCATAATACTGTTTTCCACTGAGCTTCATTCCAATCTTTGTGAGCTTAGGCAAATTTCCCCCAAAAAATCGTTTCTTGGCTGCTAACCTTCCGAAAATTCCTGAACAAGTTTCTTCGGACTGTAGACTGGTCAACTTGGCATCTCGATGAAGCTGCCAGATGCTGGTGTGTTTCAGTTTTTTAATACTGCATACAAAGTTCCTGCATTTTCTGCTTGCATTCTAATAAAGAGACCGAGAAATACAATATAACCTCGTTATCTTGACAACCTCATCTCTCGCCACCTGTGATGGCAGGACGGATTTTCTTCCATTGCATTTTACCTTGGCCGACAAAAAAGACTCGCCTCTCGCCCTCACCAAGTTTAAAATGAGACAAATGTCCTGCCAATAATGAAATTCTACCCTGCTAAGCCGCCAAGTTTCAGACCATCGGCAGGTGGGACTTTAATCCTACTTTAAACTTGCAATGCCGGATGGGATATAGCCCGTCTGTTATCAGAGACGTTATATAAGGAGGAGCCTTGTCACTGGTTGAAATGTGAAATGTGGGACTGTAACACAGAAGCCCTGCCCCATCATTAGAAAGAACCATAGTAAATGTGTTGGAGTGGGGAGTCTTGGCCCCTTTGTAGTGGCGGGATGCGCAGTAGTCGCATTACTTGCAGGTTTCTTTACTTTCTCTTGGGATCATGTCCACTTCGTCTGAGTACTGGGTCTGTCCAAAGTATTTGCTGTCTGTCTGTCTGTCTGTCAGTGTTAAACCTCACCAGGGGATCCCCATTCCTTCAAGTGTCTGGATTTCCTTGAGTCACTGGTCTGGGTAAATAGCTGTCCTCTAGCCCAGCGTACCCACCCCCACATAATATAAAACATTTGCGTAAGACAGTAACAGTGGCCGGTGATAAGATTAGACTTGTGAATTTCTAAAACTGAGAAGCAACTCAAAGTTTGCTTTCAAAAACAGAAGTGCTCTGTGAACCGAACTGGCACATCAAACGTTCTACTTTGTCAAATAATGCAAGGCACTTACCTATCAAAAATGGCACCCACTCCAGCGCTGTGTGCACTATTCCTATGCACATGGAGGCCTGTTGCTAACAATATGCCATCTTTCACACTTATGGAACGGTGAGAGAAAGATGCTATGAGCAGCTCGTTCCACCCTGAGATTTAAAGGTAAAGAAGGGCCTGCTTTAATGGTGTCTGTGATGGACAGGAATGTGACAAGAAAGACAGAAATATGAGGACGCAATGGCCAATAGTATGTAGACACCCCTTTGCAATTAGTGTTTTCTGTTATTTCATCCACACTCACTGCTAACAGGTTCATAATATGAAGCAATAAGGCATAGCATCTCCATACTACCACTGGCAAAATTATGGAATCACCACACTTAGATGTTCATTTAGCTTTTTAAAAAATTCACAGAAAAACAAATCACACATGATGCCATACAATTTTTGTGTGATATCTCAACATTCTAGTTTCGTGAAGCCTACCTGAAATCATTTGAATTAAATAATTTAAATGAATGGCATATCTCATCCATGTGAAGTAGAGGAAATGATGATGGAATTAATCCGTGTTGAGGGAAAACTTATGGAATCACCTTGTAATCTGCATTTTAAAACAAGTACTTGCACAAGTCTAAAAATGCAAATTAGTCTGCAATTAAAAGGAAGTGTTTACATTTACATTCCTGTCATTTAAGCTTTATCCAGAGGGACTTAGAACCGATACAGTCTTAAAACCCAAGCAATTGTTGGTTGATGACCTTGCTTAAGGACCCAACAGTGGCAGCTTGGCAGACGTGGGATTTGAACCCTGGAGCTTCTGGTTCATACTCCAGTATCTTAACCGCTAAGCTACCACAGTCCTGAGCCCTTAACACGCTGGACTTGGCTAACTGAAAGAAAACATGATCCGAAAAAGAGAGTGGTCAATTGAAACAATGGAAAACAAATATAAAACTCGTTCAAGAGGGAATCCAACACAGCGTGTGGCTAAAGATGTTGCTTGTTGCTAGTCAGCTGTGTATAAAATTTGGTGTGAGTATAAATATGAAGGTTCTAAAGGAAAATATATGGGTAGACCAAAGAAGACGTCAAATGGTCAGGATAGAAAAAGCAATATGCTACGAAAATAGAAAATGCACAACAACACAATGAAAAATAAATGGTTTGAAATAGGAGTCAAGATTTGTGACTGAACTATAAAAACAATGGGCTGAATGAAATGGGATTTACAGATGGAAAAGCCAAAAGAAAACCAGCACTAACACATTAACAAAAGGAAACAAGGCCACAGTGGGCTAAAGACAAGCAATCGTGGAGTGTGGTGTAACTTGCATGTAACCCCACTCATTTATGATATGGCGTTGCATGTAAGCTATAGGACTTGCATGCACTGAGATTTCAGACACTTTTGTCATACCACTGATCGAAATAGGGTGGTGATAAGTCATTTATTCAGGATAGTAATGCTTATAAAGTTTTATAGCTTTTCTTCAGGAAAGGCAAATCAACATGCACACAGTGTAGATGTCAAACTGACTGAACAAGGTGGAAACAAACCAATTGGTACATGAGAAGGCTCCATCCTGCAAAGCTGATTTGTTGACCATTAGTTAAGAAAGTTGCAACCACCTTGATGTAGAATATTCATAGTGAAATCGACACCTGAAAGAATTCAGGCAGTCATAAAAGCCTGAGGAGTTGCAACAAAGTACTGTGATTAAAAAAACAAACAAACAAAAAAAAAAAACGGATTTTTGTTGTTGACTTTTTTGCATCATAAATGTTAAGTAAAATAACTGAATTTATTTGAGGCATGCTTCATGAAGCTATTAAACAAAACATTTTTCTATCATTTGTGTTCTTCTGACTTTTTCTGTCCCATGCAACCTACCAAGTCCTAAGCTACGTTTGTTTCCTGTTGCAATTTTTATTTTTTGCAAAACCTTCTGTACCCAAAACTTCAATACATCTCTACATTTACATTTACAGCATTTAGCAGACACCCTTATCCAGAGCGACTTACAACTTATACAGTCTTACAATCCAAGCAATTGTGGGTTAAGGGTCTTGCTCAAGGACCCAACAGTGGTAGCTTGGCAGAGGCAGGATTTGAACCCTGGACCTTCTGGTCCATAGTCCAGTACCTTAACCGCTAGGCCACCACAGTCCCTCTCTACTGAAGATGGCTGCATTTTTGGGTTGCCACGTTTCCAAATCTACAATCAGAGGCTAACTACTTGGAAGTCATGCCAGAAGTAAGGCTTTTCTATTATCTAACTACAAACGTACGTTCATTAAACATTACAGGACCACCATAAAGAAACTAATCCACACTGTTAAGCAAGGCAGAGGATCTGTAATGTTGTGTGTTTTGTTTCTTCAAAATCCCTGGGAACGTTGTTGTAGGATGAAGGACATTGTGAATACAGCAAAGTATCAGGAGGTTTTGGATAAACATCTGGTCTACTTTGACATGAAGCAGGACAATGATCCACAACATATGTAAATCCCACACAAAAATGGTGAACTGACCACAAAATCGAGCTTTTCACAGTTGCCTAACAGAAACCACTAAAACCCTGTGAGGTACGAGACCACGAGAGGCGCTAAGGCCCTGAGGGATCTGGAGAGCTATTGTACTGTGGAAAGATTTCTTGCTCCATATTCTCTGATCTCATTAGCAATTCCAGGAGAAGACTTGTGTTACGCTGGCAAATACAGGCTGTCTGGAGTACCTGAAATGCCAATACTTGTGACGCACATGGTTTGGTTAAACTGTTTACCCATTTTTACCAAAGGTACCAAGAATTTTGGAGCTCACTTACGAAAAATGCAATCGAGACAAATGCGATATATCACCAAACTAGGCCTGGTCAGTTAATGGAAAATTAATCAAAACCCACATTCATAACCTAACTGACGTAATCATGACATGTCGAATAGTTTGTGTGTTTTCTTCAGTTATTTTAAAATCACAACCTTATGCAGACTTTCATTAGAAAAAATACCCTAGTTTTGAACTATGAGTTAATCGTTATATTGATTTCAGGTCCTAATGCCCAGCAATACACCAAACCCTCCTTTGTTCTTGAACTGTCACTAAATATGTCCCAAAAAATATCAAATCAAATTTTCAGTTCTATCAGATATGCTGGATGTTCTTTGGTATCCTCAGGGCTATAAAAATATGCAGCTTCTGAATGACGACTATAAATAACTCTGATATGAGATGGGTTGGACTGTACAGGAAGCAAAACAAAAAAGGGATATCAAACATGTTTATTTCATTAGATATTATTGCTTCTTGTGCTCACAGGAATGAGAGAGCCATAATGTATTTCGGTAATATGGTTATATACATTATGTAGGCAGCAGTGAGAGTTATTAAGCAATGCTTCATCCAAAATCATGCGTTTGATGGATTATAGCAGTACCTGCTCGTAAGAGGATGACTTGGTCGTCTAAAGGCAGGTCGGAAAAGTGCGGGATCCTTTTGGCCCATTCCACTAACGTGAACAGCTGTTTATCCGCAGCCTGGCAGATGTTTGTGACAGGGTCGTTTGGCTGCACAATGAGACATAAAGAACAAAATATTTATGAAGCATCGTTCGTTCCAAAAACGCAATCTGTAACTGTGCATTTTGACAAGTTCTGCCAAATACCAATCATTTCCAAATACACATGGGTTGGTACAGATTGTTCCTGCAGAGCAACAAAGTAAAAAAGGTCAATCTGAAAGAAAAGCACAAAGCCAAGAGAATGCTAAATAGACAAGGGAGATCCACACTGCAAAGGATTTAACTTCAATCCCATTGTATAAAGCTGCCCATGAGACAAATCTTCAGCCAACTGAACTCGGTTTCCTTTTGAAGATTATTACATTTATCTCTACTTTTCTACCTTTAAACTCACAAGTTTGCACACTGTCACCAAGCTATTATGAATGGAACTATTAACACAGCTGCAATTTACTTCTTGTTCAAGGTGTTCAGAGTCACTAAATGCAGCGACACTGCGTATTTCTTAATGTGAAAAATACTTATTTGTATTGTCACACAAAGCATTGCCTAAGTATTTAATTCCCCTGGATCAATACATTTTGTACTACATTTTGAAATGACAGCTGCAATTCTTTTGCACATGGGCATCCTGAACTTTTTGCCCAGTCTTCCTGTCAAAATTATTCAAACTCTTTCCGACTGATGTCGCCACAGATTCTCAATCGGATTGGTGTCTGGGGTTTGAGTTGGCCACTCTAGTACAGAGAGTTTCTGTGAGCTTTATGACTAGGGTAGTTTATGGTCGTTGTCTTGCTGAAATGTCCTATGCCCTAGTTTCAGTTCTGTTGCAGACTGGAAGCCAAGTCAGATCTGTTTATATAGCGCTTTTTACAATGGAGCATTGTCTCAAAGCAACTTTACAAGTTTAGATTATCTCCTAATAACTACCTCCAATCCCAAATTGAGCAAGCCTAGGGCGACAGTGGCAAGGAAAAACTCCCTGAGTGTTATAGGAAGAAACCTTGGGAGGACCAAGACTCAAAAAGGGACCCAACCTCCTTGGGCGGCGTACAGATCCTGCCCTGTATTTGACTCCATCAAACTTGCCTATATGTACAGAGAGGTTATGTGTAGCTTTAGCAGTATGATTAGGGTTGTTTATGGTCGTTGTCTTGCTGAAAGGTGAACCTCTGCCTTGGTCTCAGTCCAGTCTATGACGATAACAGCAAAGTCATTATAAGAAGTCTGTTCACTCTGCCGACATCTTGGTAACGCCAGGCAGTTATTTCCAGCCATACAAAACCAGACTCCTATCTCTTTAAATGGGGAGAGAATTATATTTCCAAAACTGAAAGACAAATTAACGTTTAAAATGCATATTTAAAATCGCTGTTATAATATAAAGGTTATTTAGGCTACTGTGCATGCACGTCCCGCCACCACAAAGGGGCCAAGATTTGCCACCACCCTCTCTGACACACTTACTAATATGCCGATTTTGTTCTTTCTAATGATGGAGCGGGACTTCTGTACTACAGTCCCATTCATATTTCAACCAGTGACCAGTCTCCTCCTTATATAACGTCTCGGATAACAGACAGGGGCTGTACATCATCCAGCGTTGCAAGTTGAAAGTAGGATTAAAGTGCCACCTACTGACGGTCTGAAACATGGTGGCTTGGCAGGGTTAGAATTTCATTGCTGGCAAGACATTTGTCATATTTTAAGCTTGGCGAGAGTTGAGATTGGTATAGTCATATTTAATGACTTTAGTGCAAATAATATTCTGCTGAAATCATCTTCATGATGCTGTTTAATTACAGTTCTGTTAGTTGAGATCCCACCATGCTCACTGTGTCCATATATAGAGTTCCATCTACAGGTCATTCTTGGTCTTACTTGTTGATCATAATAAAACATGTACTCAATACCTATATACATTTAATACAATAGTACTTTTGGCAGCACCTTTGTGTCCTCTTAAACTTCTCTTGAGAAATGTTACTGTTTATTGTCTCACCAAAACTGAGTCCAAAACTTGAGGCCACAGTAATGCTGCACAACCTCACCAAACTCTTTTAGAGCAATCTGGAATCCGATGTGATTCCTCAGGTCATAAAGTGTAATATGCAACATTTTATGACCCATGGACCATACCATGACAATCAGTGTGGTATAAAAGTGGTATTGTGTCAATAACTTTCCAATGTTATTCTTGTTGTGATATGGTTCCTGCATTTCATTCAAGAAAACCTTTGCAAGGCTCAAGGACAAATCTATCCACAGAGGATTTCCAAAATCCCCAGAAGAGTAAACAGAGCATGTACAACTTCTGCTCCAGTTGCGCTGAAAAGCCCATAGTAAACACAGCAAACAAAAACATATACAATCTGTCACCCACGAAAAAACTAAATATTCCTTCATTGTATTGTATAGAATTGGTTTCTGGAATGTAATTAAACCGTCTATACTAAGAAATGTAAACTTAAGTCAGTAGTGGAAAAAACTAAATTTTGTAGAATTCATACTTGTTACACAACCGCATGAGCCCATTTTATGGACACATCATTCAGACTTTGTGCTGTTCAAGCCTCTAAGGTATGGACAGTTTACATATACATAATACACGTATCTGACAATGACATTTTATATGAAACACTTTTGTTTCATATGTTTCCAACAGGACTAGTAATTGTATCCATTAATCGAATTCAAGAATTCTGTAGTAACTGCTGACCAATTCACAAACTGTATGTTCATGGATACGTTTTTTTTTCCTCTCATTTAAAACCCAGGTTTTCATTAAGAATATCTCTACTTTGCTCCATTCCGCTTTCCCTCAACTCTGACCTGTCTCCCTGTCCCAGGCACTGAAAAACACCCTGACAGCTTGATGCTGCCACCACCGTGCTTCACTGTAGGGATGGCATTGGGCAGGTGATGAGCAGTGCCTGGTTTCCTCCAGAGATGATCTTGGTTTCATCATGGTTTCACAGTCTTGGGAGTCCTTTAGGTGCTTTTCTGTAAACTCTAGACGGACTTTCATGTTTCTTTTACTGAGGAGAGGCCTCTGTCTGGTCACTCAAAAAAGCCCATTTTGGTAGAGTGCTACAGTGATGGTTGACCTTCTTGAACTTTCTCCCATCTGCACACAGGATCTTTGGAGCTCAGCCAGAGTGACCATTGGGTTCTTGGTCACCTCTCTTGTCAAGGCCATCTCCCCCATTTACGTAGTTTGGTGGGGTGGCCAGCTATAGCAAGAGTCCTGGTTGTTCCGAACTCCCTCCATTTAAGAATGATGGGGGCCACTGTGCTCTTGGGGACTTTCAGTGCATCAGAATTTTTATGTAGCCTTCTCCAGATCTGTGGTTCCACACAATCCTGTCTCTGAGCTCTACAGGCAGTTCTTTCCTCCTCATGGTGGTTTTTGGTCTGATATGCACTGTTCACTGCAAGACCTAGATGTGTATGTGTGTGTATGTGTGTGTGTATGTGTATGTGTGTGTGTGTGTGTGTGTGTGTGTGTGTGTATCTGTATCTGCCTTTTCAGGTCATGTCCAATCAACTGAATTTACCACAGGTAGACTCCAATCAAGGTGTAGAAACATCTCAAAGATAATCAGGAGAAATTGGAGGCCCCCAGAGCTAAATTTCATGTGGCATAGCAAAAGGTCTGAATAGTTATGTCCATGCGAAATTATATATACCTGTAATAACTTCAAGATCCAACACAGAAGCATGTTTACTATTGGGCTCAGGCTTGGCCCATACTGTATACTTAAATACTATTCGTTTTCTAAAAAATAATGAGGTTATTTTTAAGCAAAAGTATGAAAAACATCTGTTTCTTCTTCAACAAGAAAACAACCCACTAGAAACTTGCTTGACTTGTGAAAACTGTAAAAATTCGATACAAGCGCCCCTCTGATGAACTAATCCAACCTGAATAGTGATTCAGTCCCACAATCCCTCTTTCCCTCTTTTGTGGATCCCACAGCTGGTAGGTGGACTGGCTGCCACCCTGTCCATAACGTGTTTCCAGTGGTTAGTGATGAATGTGCACAAACCAAACTGTCTGGCAGTGGCATGTGACTTGAGTGGATATTGTGCAAGAAAAAGGTTAATATCTATATATGGGGAAAAAACTGCCCCCTGTCTGTAATCTTCTAAGAGAGCTTAAGCGTACAATATGATTCTTTTTAATCCTGGGCTAAATTTCAGTATGAAATCACATCACGAACATGCGCAAGCCTTTAAGTACGGTTCAATCCGAGTTGCTGTAACCCTATATATAAAACCTGTATAAAACAGAAACTCTCATGAACGTGCCCACATTAGCTATGAGAATGCCGAGCAGTCTTTAATGCCAGAGTGTATTAGTGTGTATGAGAGGACAGCCAGTCCAAAGGGATCCTCCCTGTCAAAGCCCACTAAGCACCCTTCTATCAGTATAGCCTTTACACACTCTAATCTAGACATCTGGAAAAAATCTCCTGCGAGTTTCTTGTGGAAAGTCAGTTCTCCCAAGAAAACCGAGTTCTTCCTGTCAATCTCATAAAGCAGTCAGAGCCAGAGGAGCCAGTGTGTATGAGTGACAGGGTGTGATTTAGAGTGTGTGTTTGTGTTTGTGAGAGCTGGCTTACAGAGTTGGCAGGCGCACCAAGGCCACCCTCCACATAAGTTTCAGTTTTGGGCTCCACTGCCAGCTCGGCTTCCAGAATCTTCTCCACTGGCATGTCTTCGCTGGAGCCAGCCAACTCCAGATCTGCTTCGCTTTTTTCTTTTGCCCGCTGCCGTTCCTCTTGGACAGCTGGAGACGCAAACACACACGGGCTTGGTAAACATATGTATATGAGGACTTTCCATGGACATTGTTACAGTAGATATTTAATGCTAACCTTAAGATCAGCAACCTAAAGCAAGTATATTGTCTCTTTGGACGTCCCCCATCTCCAGCACATAGTAGTCTCACGTACTTGTGAGGACTTTCCATTGACATGGTTACTGTAGGTAATTAATGATACACCTACCCTTAACCTTAATCTCGGGAACCTATAGCAAATCTTTTGGCTCGTTTGGTTTTTCAAATAAAAGTTACCGTACATTAGTAAAAAGAAAAGCAATTAAAGAAGTGAGGACCTTACAAGGAAGTGAGCAAAACGGTCATTACAAGTCAAAACTGCCAGGTTTTCCTATCATTTTAAGGGCATCTGGTCCTCAAGTATAGCAAGACAAGGTGCACACACACACAAACACACATCACTATACTTGTGAGGACTTTCCATTGACATAATGATTACTGTAGCTAATTGATGCTACACCTAATCCTAACTTTAACCTCTCTTAAAATTAAAATCTTTTGACTCTTTTGGTTTGTCAAATAAAAGTTACCATTTTTGTTTAAAACAAATAAGAAGAGCCATTAAAGAAGTGAGGACAGGCCAAACGGTCCTCACAATGATAGGGAAACCTGGCAATTTTGACTATATATACAACATTCACTTAAAGTTAACCATAAATAATATATACACGTATTTATAATAACATGACACAAACAGAACATGCATGCGCACACACACAGCTGTTTTCACTTTGTTCCTGGCTACAGAGCTCCACAGCGCTGGTGCAGTCTGTTTTTAATAGAATACAGGACATAATTCAGACATGAGAGAGCTTAATCCACTACAGCCAGAATTACACCAGTTCAGGAAGTCTACCCACCTTCTCTTAAGTGCTTTTCTCAGACTACATATGCCTATATGTTATTTGGCCTAACGCCAATGTAAATATGATCGCACAGGCCGCCACTTCTCCAATACATTCTGTGCAGCGGCCGATAGAATGTGCTTTCTAATTTCAGCCAGTTGATTAGTTTGACAGGCATGTCGTGCAAGCAAAGGGAAGGGTGTGTGTGTCCGTTGATTCTGGACAAGGTGGAAAACAGCAACGCCTTGTTTTTTTGGATCACTTCACACTGTCCCACTAGTATATTTAAGTCTTTCTACAGCTCTCCGCGCTTCCTCCAGTTCCTCAGCTCTAGTGGGTCAGCCTTCATCCACATTTGAAGCAGTACAGTCGTGTCTGAAGTTTGTGAATCACTTATACTCCCTATGTTTTTGCATTAGGGAGATTTCATACACTTCAACTATGAGAGACCAAATGAGAAAAAAAAGAATCCAGGAAATCACATTGTAGGATTTTTATTAAAAATGTAATTGTAAATTATGGTGGAAAATAAGTATTTGGTCACCCGCAAACAAGCAAGATTTCTGGCTCTCACAGAACTGTGACAACTTCTTTAAGAAGCTCTTCTGTCCTCCATTTGTTACCTGTAGTAATGGCACCTGTTTGACCTTGTTATCTGTATAAAAGACACCTGTCCACAGCCTCAAACAGTCAGACTCCAAACTCAACCATGGCCAAGACCAAAGAGCTGTCGAAGGACACTAGGAAGAAAATTGTAGACCTGCACCAGGCTGGGAAGAGTGAATCTACAATAGGCAAGCAGGTTGGTGTGAATAAATCAGCTGTGGGAGCAATTGTAAGAAAATGGAAGATTTACAAGACCATTGATAATCTCCCTCGATCTGGCCCCACGCAAGATCTCATCCTGTGGGGTCAAAATGATCATGAGAACGATGAGCAAAAATCCCAGAATTACACAGAGGGACCTGATGAATGACCTGCAGAGAGCTGGGACCAAAGTAACAAAGGCTACCATCAGTAACACACTACGCTGAGAGGGACTCAGATCCTGCAGTGCCAGGCGTGCCCCCCAGCTTAAGCCAGTACATGTCCAGGCCCGTCTGAAGTTTGCCAGAGAGCATATGGATGATCCAGAAGAGGATTGCGAGAATATCATGTGGTCAGATGAACCCAAATTGAACTTTTTGGTAAAAACTCAACTCGTCATGTTTGGAGGATTTTTTTTTCTTCTCATTTTGTCTCTCATAGTTGGAAGTGTACCTATGATGAAAATTACAAACCTCTCTCATCGTTCTAAGTAGGAGAACTTGCACAATCAGTGGCTGACTCCATGGGTCCTAAAATGGTTGATGATTACAGCCAACTGAAAAGAAATGACCGAGGAAATGACCGAGTCCTCCAGATCCCTTTCAGGCTGAGCAGTTAGCGTTAGCTAATGAGTTCACTAATAGAGTGAGTGTTTTGCTTTTACTTTTCACTTTGCTTTTACTTTTCACAACCAAAAATGTTTCATCCATTTTTCAACCATTATTAGTATGGTCCAACCTTTATGACTATAACTGCTATTACTGGCTACCACTTGACAAATCACTTATTCCTGACACACAACTTCCAGTACACCTCACACATTTTCAGTGTTTGCTCTGATTTTCATAATAATCCCATGTAGGGCTTGTCCATGCATGTTAGGCTTAATAATTACTAGCTACAAGCCTATGCTTGGAACAGAACTGCACAAATCTCAGTCTTGTTCCTTTGTCGTTTTAACTGTTTTTATTATCAGTCTGAAAAAATTACCTACATGATAGGACTTAAATCTCAGAGACTCTCCGAGACTAATGATGTTATCACTTCCCAATGTAATCCCTTCATCCAAATACAGTGGTACCTCGGTTCTTGTTGTTAATTCGCTCCAGAAAGCTTGTCAAGAACCGAAAACGATGAAAACCGAACAAATTTCTCACATAAGGAATAATGTAAATTGAATGAATCCATACCGGACCCCCAGAAAATCCACACTGTGTAAGGCATTATATACATTAATGGAGTTGTATTATACAGGTGATCCCTGAATTACAAAGAGGATATGTTCCGATAAATCCATCATAAGTTTGATTTATCGGAACATATCCAAGGAGTTTAACGAGTGCTTGGTGTATCATAGCGCCGACATGGCTCCTTATTCTGCAGCTTCTTGATTGCATTTTCCAGTCCACCTTTAATGACTGCAGTTGCATTTTGGCGCCTGTAGATGGAGATTCAGCCTCGGGACTGTAGTAGCCTAGCGATTAAGGTACAGGACTAGGGTTCAAATCCCACCTCTGCCAAGCTGCCACTGTTTGGTCCCACTGGATTGTAAGATTGTATCAAATGTAAGTCGCCCTGGATAAGGGCGTCTGCTAAATGCTGTAAATGTCAATAAGTATTTCTGACTTATTAGCCACTGACCATTTTTAGATCACCCATATCTATAGCTTATTTATGTGCAGTCCAACTGGGTTTACGTTTAGAAGCTAAAAAACAGGACTCCATTAACATAACCCCATTATGTACACACAGAACACAGGGAAGCACGTGACGAGCACCTTCTCTCTTCATGCCCATGGCCAGGCACTTCTGGTAGCGGCAGTACTGGCAGCGGTTGCGTTGGCGCTTGTCGATCAGACAGTCTTTGTTGTCTCGGCAGGTGTACGTCAGGTCTTTCCTCACTGTGCGCTTGAAGAAGCCTTTGCAGCCTTCGCAGCTGTACACGCCATAGTGTTTACCTGCAAACATTGTTCATCCATTATTAGGAAGCACCGAGCTGATGCTTAGTGTCAGTATACTACAGGTATGCGTCACTTAATGTACACGATACTTTCTTGAAGTTCGAACACAGTATTGCGTACCTTACTTGTGTACTGCATATTACATAGCACGCTATATGGGATATTGTAGTGTACCTTAATTGACGGATTAACTAAGATACTGTACTCAATCACAGTACTGTTATGTTCCAATCTTGCTGTGCTGGGACATCCACAACTGTCCCGCGGTCTACATGTGGCGCCAACCTGTGTCCTGTCAGTGCACCACGCAGGAGTGTCACAGCTCAGAAACCGCTCACACCAGGTCACACTCGTTGCTTTTTTATGCTCTTCCACTAACTTGTATGGCTGCACACCGGTTAAACTCTCTGCATTCTGGTTCGTCTCTGTGTGCTGTCTCTGTGCATGCTGCTTTGTATTTCTGCATGCTGGTTAATCTCTGCTGTTTTTTGTCTCTCTGTGCTCGTTCATCTCTCTGTGTACTGGATGGTGTCTGCATGCTGATTTGTCTCTCTGTGTGCTGTGTCCTGTTTCTGTACGTGCTGGTTTGTGTCTCTGCGTGCTGGTTTGTATTTCTGTGTGCTGGTTCATCTCACTGTGTTCTGGTTCCCATTTCAGTTTGGTGGTTCCTTTCTCTGTGTTCTTGTTCGTCTCTCTGAGCTCTGTTTCATCTCTTTGAGTGCTGGTTCATCTCACCCTGTGCTGGTTTGTCTCTCTGTGTGCCAGTTCATACTTCAGCATACTGGTTCATCTCTGCTTGCTGGTTCTTCTCCCTGCACTCTTGTTCATTTCTCTGTGTGGTGGTGCATATTTCTGTGTGCTGGTTCATCTCTCTGTGCTCTTGTTCATCTCTCTGTGCTCCTTTTCATATATCTGTGTGCTGGTTAATTTCTGTGCTCTTGGTCATCTCTTTGTGTGCTGGTTGATATGTGTGTATATATATGTGTGTATATATATATATATATATATATATACACAACACACACACACACAGGTTATATAGTATATATATATATATAGATATAATTATATATATAGAGATATATTATATGTATATATATATATATAGATATATATATATATATATATTATACTACGTATATAATATATATATATATCTATATAATATATATATATATATATATATATATATATATATATATATATATATATGTATTTCTGTAAACTGTGTGTTGGGGGGGGGGGGGAGGTGGAGAGAGGAGAGAGAGAGATGAGAGATATGAGAGAAGAAGTAGAGAAGAATCCCGAGGAGGAGGCGCCACCCGCGAGCCGTAGAGAGAAAAGTATAGAGAGAGAGGGAATGGTGCCTGCGGTGATCATCGGAGCTGGAGAGGGGTGTGGACGGCGCGAGAAGACCGAGACCCGAGACAAGAGACGAGCAGAGAACAGAGCAGAGTACTGTGATTTGAGGTCTCATTTCGTCGGACCCCCAATCGCTTAGGCTCGTTGTATTATTCCTCTTTTCCCGACGTGTGATTTCTGGCGCGATGAATCACCTTTGCCATTCGTGGGGGGCCGCTGTAGATATTTATGTATGTATGTCTATGGTGTGTGTGTTTGGTGTGTATGTGTCTATATATCTATATATATATATAATATATATATATATATATATATATCCTATATATATGTATTGTTGTATATATATTATTTATTGTGTGTGTGATAGAGATATATATATCTATATATATATATCTAGAGATATATCATATATATGTATGTATTGTATAATGTGTGTGTGTGTGTGTGTGTATGTGTATATAATATATATATCTATATCTCTATAGATTCATATTATATATATATATATTATATCATATATATATGTATTGTGTATTCTATATCTGTGTGTGGTGTATCTATCTATATTCTATCTCTCTATATATATCTTATAGCTATATATAGCATCTGTGTGTGTTTGGGTGTGTGTGTGTTTTATTTGATATACGTATGTGTATTCGATATATATCTATATATATATGATCTATATCTATCTCGATGATACTCTAGCTTTATAGAGAGAGAGATATATATGATATATTATATATATAGATATATATATTAGATATATAGAGATATAGATATATATTTTTTTCTCTCTATCTATTTTTTGTTTTTCTGTATATATGTATGTGTGTGTATCTCTGTGTCTTGTGGGTCTATCTCTCTATACTTTCTATATATATAGTATCGGATATATATATATCTATATCTATAATATGAAAGAGAGAGAGAGAGAGAGAAAACTGTGGTAGTATAGTGGATAAGGTACTGGACTATGGACCAGAAGGTCCAAGATAAGGGCATCTGCTAAATGACATATATGTAAATGCGAAAGGACATTATGTGGTGCATACCTGTACTATAGCTTACATACATTTTCCGAGCTGATCCACTTCTGTATTTTATAATATTAACAAATAAAAATGTACTGATATTCCATTGAACTTATAATTGAACACAAGAAGAAAAGTTGTGTGGTTGAATGTGTAACCTGAAGATCGATCTCCGCAGATGGCACAGATGTGTTTGGTTAGAGACAGTGACGTGCCGGTCGGTTGAGATGGGCCCTTCATGAGTCCATTCAGACCCAGAGGAGGTTTAATGTCTTCAGGGCTGCTAACTGAAGTCATTGGAGAGCTAAGCTGAAACACACAGATGATTGTATTAATATATTTGTGAGGACATAGCATTGACCATGTACTACTGTAGATGCATAATTCTTCACCCTAAACATCAAATTTAAACCTTTAATTTAAACCGAAACCCCTTAAACCTCGTCACTTCTGAGGGTTCACATTACTAAATGTTGCAGGAGGCCAAGGAATCAGACGAAGGCTAAACAATACACATATTGCTGAAAATGTAAAACATTTTAGCTTTGCTATAATAATTTAATGGGTCTATTAAATTCTACTAAAAATGTTCATTTAACAGCTGTAACAAGTGGGTTTACATGCACTTAATGCAGTTATCTGATTATTCAAGTGGTCATGTATACGGCATACTCCAATCTAGAAATCAGATCTAGAATTGCCCATGTGGGCTGCTTCAGACCGTTTTGCGATTCCTGGGCTGTGTGTTTAACACCACGCACCAAATTTTATGAAGGCACTTCATAAAGAAATCTAGAACAGAACAGAATAGAATATAGAAGAGTTTTATCAGAGTAGAAAAGAGTCAATTATAGCTTATTTATTTTAGTAACAAAACTATCTTTTCTATCAAGGTATAACAAAAAAGCAAAACTCATTATTCCTCAAAATAGAGACGAGACATTTAAAATAAAGTACTTGTGGCATAAACAATGGTGATCAGCGGTCGGTCGCAAGGGAAACACTTCTAGACACGCATAGTGATTTTACTTGAAACTGCTCTCTCAACTCGCATAACAAGCGGAATGAGAGCTAGAGAGATGAATCAAATGCAGGACAGTCGCTAACAGCTCCGTATGGCAAGCCTGGGCTGTTCTGCTTCCCATATTGTGAAATGAAACGTGAAGCAGGCTGGGACGATTTTGCTTTCACAATGACCACAGAATGAACCACAAACGAACTGCACCCCCACCACATCTCATGTGTTCACATATGCAACAGAAACCATGATTCAGACCACATGAAATGAAACGAAAGTGTGAAAACACCCAAACTGGCTATTACTCTTGTTAGCACTTGACACACTGCACATTTCACGGATCATGTACAGTTCAATGTCCAGGAATTAGTTAAATTAGGTGAGTCTGGCATCAACTAGGCCTTTTTTGCTTATGACTCGGACCAGCATCTTTCTTCCCCACTCTGATGCTCGGTTTGCACTTCAGCAGGTCGTCTTGACCATGTCTACATGGCTAACTGCATTGAGTTGCTGCAGTGCGGTTGGTAGATTAGATATTTGAGCGCAGTAGATGCAAGCAGTTGAATAGTTGTACCTAATGAAGTGTCCGGTGAGTGTATAACATTACATAAGGAGCAGACTGGTCACTGGTTGAAATATGAATGGGACTGTAGTACAGAACTCCCGATCCATCATTCTTAGCCCCTTTGTAGTGGCGGGATACGCATGCACAGTGGTCAGGATAACCTTCAAAATTGTATTTTTCTGTGTTATTTGAACCCAACAATGCAAGTATGTTGTATCAGTTTTGTCAGATTATACCAGCAATTCTAAATATGCATTTTAAGCGTTAATTTCGCTTTCAGTTTCGGATATACAAGTCTCTCCCCATTTAAAGATATAGGAGTCTGGTCTTGTATAGCTGGAAATAACTGCCCGGAGTTGGAACAGACATCCTATAATGACTTTGGTATAATATACTGTATTGATAGAAACCTATTGATAGTCTTGTGTGGAAATATCCATCTTAAAAGGGTTTAATACATATTTAATCTGAAAACACTAAAGAAACTACTTTTGGAAGTATATTGATGCTGAAATAGCCCTCTAATGATTCATACAGTTTCATGAGTCTCATTTAATTAAACCATGAATTGAAGCACAAGCCAAAGCATAGCCATAGTATCTCAGATGTTGAAAGAAAGCTCACTTTCAGAAGTCCAGAGGATCTCCGACAGAGAACAAATGTAACTTTCATTAACATAGCTGAGTGCCAACACAGCCAACCCTCACCTACAGTGTGGCAGTCCGAGGGTGCTGTGTAGGCATGCTGTGCTATGCCGTGGATGAAATAGAACTACAGTCACGCACTCAGAGCAATGCTCTAAATATCACTCTTTTTGACTCTTATGGCACTACATAAGCACATGGAAGCATGCACTTATCCCTACCCGTTTCCTTTCTTGCATCTACTCTAGTAGACGTGGTTGTGATCCTTTTGATCTGCCTTGTCCAGTGGTTACAATATGTTGGACTCACACAGACCTACTGCATCCCCTCTGCCTATTTTGGGTAAATCTACAACTACCTTTGGGTACTCTCTACTCCCTGTGCCAATGCCAGGACACATTTCAAATCCACTTTTGGATAGAGGCGATATTAAAGCACATTAACATGGATGAAACAGACTTTCAATAATCTGTTTTTCTTTAAAAAAAACTACACAGTTAGGGGCGCTTGTGATGTTGTGTAGTTTTGGACAGAACACAGAATACTGTGGAAATTATACAGAGAATGAATACTGTATACCGAATACAGAATGTTCTCTAACGTTTTATAGTTTTTTGCAACTGTAAGTCCAGAAAGGGTAGAGTGAGCCCTGATTAACTTCCTGAAGCCCCAGTACTGCAAATCTATCCACAATGAGTCGTACATTTTATAGAAAAGCTTATTTGAAGAATTTGGATGAATATAGACATTTGAAGTATTGTTTTACATACAGTGGGGCATAAAAGTATTTAGTCAGTCACTGATTGTGCAAGTTCTCCGACTTAAAGATGAGAGAGGTCTGTAATTTTCATCATAGGTACACTTCAACTATGAGAGACAAAATGAGAAAAAAAAACTCCAGGAAAAATCCTACGATGTGATTTCCTGGATTTTTTTTCCTCATTTTGTCTCTCATAGTTGAAGTGTACCTATGATGAAAATTACAGACCTCTCTCATCTTTCTAAGTAGGAGAACTTGCACAATCAGTGGCTGACTAAATACTTTTTTGCCCCACGGTAGCTTACAATCTCTGTTCCTCCAGATTGTTTTAAAGTTCCCCTGAGCAAGTAATTGAAGCCATTAAAGCACCCACTTGTTTAGTATGATCTTAGTACTTATTGTCTCACCGCAAAACGATGTGAAAATCTGAACATCTTCAAGGTTAAACTTTTCAATCTTCAATGTTAAATTTCTGGATCTATAAGCAAGTGTGCTTGAAATAACCAGAACATCCATGATTTGTCAGAACTGTGCACCACATAAGGTAATATGCAGTTAGTAAGCAAGTTAACTGTTTTAATCTAGTTAAAATTTGTAACACAAATTTAGCACATATAATGGCACCTATATGATAGTGCAGAAAGTGTGACGAGAAGGAGGACAATGTCTGGCATCTAAAATGATGGCTACAAACTAAAAAAGTAATTACAAAAAGCTTCCTGGTACAAAAACTGTGAACAAAGGAAATAAACCAACAAACGTAAGCTGAGATCTTTCAAAATCTCCCAAACTCAACGCAGCATTAGTACGGCTGCACGAATAGTCTTGCTTGTACTTCCTCTCATTTTTAAACTTAAATGGATGTCTTTTCCCTGAATACCAGTCAGGCCATTTACAAAACATTTCAAATTGCACTTTCACTCAGCTCATTTCATTTGAGCTTCACTTCATGCTTGAATAATTTCGATGGAACAGAGACATGAACCGGGAACAACTGCATGTTGGAAGAGTCATGGACTCCAATCTGGTACCCGGTGCAACGGGGTGACGTTCCCCTGCCAACAGACACTCTCACCATTCAAGAGAAGAGATACAAACCAGAGCTGCTCAGCCGGTAGAGCACAGCTATTGGGGAGCCTTCCTGGTTGGTATTTGCCAAGGTTAGTTTGTCAACCCACTAGATTGTGTGTAGTTCCACGGGGTACCAGGACTTCCCTCTCTCCAGTTCTCTTTCTGAAATGAACTGCCCATGAGGCAAATTGTATTCATTTGCTCATACTGCTGCTTTACCAATGTTCACACCAAGTGATGGATGCCTGCATTAACAACCAAAACAAAGCAACATACTAATCTCAGTCCCTCAGACAGATCTGATGCATTTCGGGCAATACGTGACAGCTCAATTAACGGAGAAGATTTACGTCTATCATTATAACACCCCCTCTTTGTTTTGGTATTGTTTAAAAGATACAATTCATCTTCGCCCACATCTTATAAATACATGCACCCATTCAGCACATTTCATGTCTGCAAAGCAGATCTTTGAGAGCAGTTCCTCACACATGCCTTCCTGGGAAATATTAGTGAGGTTACTCAGACTATAAAGTCAGTTCATGTTAAAACACCAGGGTGTCTGTGACAGCCAAATGAAAACGGGTAATATATCCAGTTACTGGACGAAGCTGGCAATAACCAGAATTGGTAGCTTTGAAGTTTCTGTGGTCATGTTTTATATGGTGCCTTTTTACAGAACCCAAATGAACTGTTATGTTAGGAACAGTACATTTGAACATGCTAAAGTTTGCACTGGGACTCCAGCCAAACTACTGTTGCAAGGTAAAACTGGACTTATTTTAACAGGAAGAATGTAATACATGTTCATGTAATGCATGATGATGAACAGAAGCATTTTTAAAGGGGGCCATTTTCATAATAATACTTTAGAGACAGTTTAAACATCTTTTTCATGAGATGAGTAATGAGCAAAGATTTACAGCAGGTTCATCAGGTGTGCCTGATGTGTTTATTCATCAGTATTTTTACAGCCCAAATTCAGAGATTTAACAGTTTAAATCAGTAAAAGTATCCCTCAAATGGTTTTAATGGCTATCATTAATTTAGCATTTTTCAGTTGAAAGTCTTCTGACACCCTTAGCATCTGTACTGCATGTATAATCACCACTGGTAATTTGTTTCCCTGTATTGATTAAAAGAGAAACCATGTTTATTTATTCATATTGGAATTCAAATGGAAGCTGATGGGACTGTCAACAATATTTTAAATGCAGACGCATTATTTTTTATTTATAACACTAGAAACATTACGCAATTACACTTTTAAAAGTCTGGAGTCATTAATACATTTTTTTGTCCATAAAGAACTGACACTTCCTCATTGAAGGATGCAGAGTGCTGCTTGAAATGAGTAATTTATAAAGGAATATTTAATATATTCAACCACCACATACCCTAATGTCTCAACAGCAATAAACATTAATATAATAGAGGCTAAAAAAGGAAAAAAAAAACATTGTTTTCTGCACAGTCTTCTACCAAATGTGTTCTGTCCAACTCCAGTCTCACAATGAGAGAATACAGTGACTAGGGCTGTCACATTTTATTACAGAATCATCTATTCGCAATTATTCATGATAATAGCAATTAAATGAAACTATCACAATTATGTAGGACTACGGTAATTTTCCACAGATTTCTGTAACAAGCAGAATGTGAATATGGTGTACTGGGTTAAGGCAACTAAGTTTGAAGAAAAGAAAGCAGTAACTTCATTCAGTGAACAGACAATTAAATTGTTAATCGCAATTATTTTTATGTATGTACTGTACAGTGGGGCAGAAAGTATTTAGTCAGCCACTGATTGCGCAAGTTCTCCTACTTAGAAAGATGAGAGAGGTCTGTAATTTTCATCATAGGTACACTTCAACTATGAAAGACAAAATGAGAAAAAAAACCCAGGAAATCACATTGTAGGATTTTTAAAGACAGCATAAGTGGGACGGAGGGGGGGGAAAGAAGGGAGAGAGGGTGTTACAACAGGACGTCTCCGCGGGTAGTGCCGGTACAACGTATTAACGTTGTGAAGTGGGAAAGAGACACGGAGGGGGGAAAGAAAAAAATTAAGGAAAAGACCAAGAAGGGGCGAAAAAATGAAAAGGAGGGGGGGAACCCAGGCACAAGATGGGGGAAAAGGGGCAGGCCAGGGAACAAGGAGGGAAACCAAGGGGGGAAAAACAATGGAGCAGGGGAGCGGGCCGGAACAGTAATATACGTGAAGAGAGAAGATAGAGAAAGGCGAGGTGTTGGGGAAAAAAGGACTTAAAATCCCTCCACCAACTTTTCTATGGGCTTGAGGTCTGGAGGACGGCTTTGGCCCAATCCAGGACCTTGAAAATGGCATTGGGAGGGAGGATGAGCGCTGGGACATTCAGGGCCAGAAGCAGTGGGGTTGGGATCATTGTATGCTGTGGAAGGACCCCCAAAGACACGTTCCATCTTAAGTGATCTCGCTGATGGAAGGTTTTTGGCTATTACATCTCTGATTCATGGCCACGTCATTTTCCCTTAAACACGGATCAGTCGTCCTGCCCCTCTGCAGAAAAACAGCCCCAAGCATGATGTTTGTTTCCTGAGGTCCGAGGGGAGATTATCAATGGTATGTATGTCTTACACTGCTCCCAAAGATGCTTATTCACCCACCAAACCTGCTGTGCCTTGGTAGATCACTCTTCCCAGAATCTGCAGGTCTACAATTTTCTTCTGGTTTTGTCCTTCGACAGCTCTTTGCGGCTTGGCAAGGGGGGAGGGCGGTGAGGAGGGGATAGGCGGGGAGGGAGGGCGGGAAAGGGCGGAGGGTGCAGAAAGAGAAAGGGGGCAAAAAGGTGCCAGGAAGGAAGGTATGGGAGTGCGAGGGGACAGAAGGCTTCTTTAAAGAAAGTTACAGGTCTATGAGAGCCAGAAAAATCTTGCTTGTTTGTGGGTGACCAAATACTATTTTTCCACCATGATTTACAATTAAATCTTTACAACATCCTACATGTGATTTCCTGGATTTTTTTTCTCATTTTGTCTCTCATAGTTGAAGTGTACCTATGATGAAAATTACAGACCTCTCTCATCTTTCTAAGTAGGAGAACTTGCAAAATCAGTGGCTGACTAAATACTTTTTTGCCCCACTGTATATGACAACTAACCATCAGCAAAAATTTAATGATTGTGACAGGCCTACTTGCTACTATTATTTTTAAGTTTATTTTATTGTATTTTTCAATAAATTGATGTTATTTATCGTAAGAGCATGTATACATTATTACACTATTATTAAGCATACAGACCTACTAATGTAGGGGTGTAACAACAGCCAAATCGTTAATCACAATTATTTGTATGACAATCATCAGCTAAAATTTCATGATCATGACAGCCCTAACAGTGGCTTATTTAGTGTTTAAACAAATGCTTGGAATAACACTTATGTTTTACACTTTTTAGTACATTCTTTATACAGGTAGGAGCTGTTTAAGGACCATCCAATCAACGTCCGATCAAGTTGCAGCTGTAAACAGCTGACCAAATGAAAAAAGGTTTAGCATGTATGGTGTAACTGCCATGAATACTGTATTATTTATGACATACTTTGACATTTTGTTTACATATTTTTATTTCATTTATTTTCTTGAATATTGATTTACTTCTCCGCAGTCTTCTAAATGTGTTTGGTCCAGCTCCTGTCTCACAATACGACAATACAGTGACTAGGGCTGTCACAATTATTACATAATCGTCTAAGTGCAGTTATTTAAGATAATCACAGTTAATTGAAATGCTCGCAATTATGTAGGACTACAGTAATTTTCCACAGTTGGTAGATTTCTGCAACAAGCTGAATGTGAATTGTGTGTACTGGGTAGAGGCAACTACAGTCGTATGAAAAAGTTTGGGCACCCCTGATAATTTTCATGATTTTTCTTTATAAATCATTGGTTGTCCAGCTCAGCAATTTCAGGTAAATCTACATCTACATCTACAGCATTTAGCAGACGCCCTTATCCAGAGCGACTTACAATTCATACACTCTTACAATCCAAGCCATTGTGGGTTAAGGGTCTTGCTCAAGGACCCAACAGTGGCAGCTTGGCAGAGGTGGGATTTGAACCCTGGACCTTCTGGTCCAAAGTCCAGTACCTTACCCACTAGGCTACCACAGTCCCAATTATGATATAAATCTATTCATATAGCAGATTGGAACACAGTGATATTTGAGAAGTGAAAACTTAAGTTTTATAGGTTACAGAATGTGTGCAGTAATTATGCAAACAAAATTAGGCAGGTGCATAAATTTGGGCACCTTGTCATTTGAATTACCTTTAGCCCACTAATTATTGAAACACAAAATTTGTTTGTAGCTCATTGACCCTTCATCTACATTACACAAGTGAATTCCAAATATCAGAAAGGGTTATGGTGGCCAAGATGGCAACATGGGAGCCTCAAAACACTCTCAAATGGCCTGGAAAAACGGTTGTCAAACAATCATGGTTCAGGGAAAAGGGAAAATAAGCTGTCAGTTTACACTGTGAGGAACATAGGGAGGCAGTGGAAGACCACAGGCACAGTTTAGTTAAGGAACTCCCGTAGTGGCAGACCAAGAAAAAATCTCCGATAGGCAGAGGGAAGGATGGTGAGAACAGTCATAGTCAAGTCACAGACCACCTCAAAGACCAAACCTCATCTTGTTGCAGATGGTGTCACTGTTCATCGTTCAACTATACAGCGCACTTTGCACAAGGAGAGGCTGTATGGGAGAGTATGCAGAAGAAGCCTTTTCTGCAGCCACGCCACAAACAGGAGTCACTTGAGGTGTGCTACAGCACATTTGGACAATCGTTCATTTTGGGAATTACCAGTGCGTGTACTGATGAAACTAAAATTGCGTTATTTGGACATACCAAGGAGCGGAAAAAGACACACAGCATCCCAAGACAACACTTGCTACCCACAGTCAAATTTGGTGGCGGTTCCATCATGCTGTGGGGGACTGGTGGGGGGGCCCCAGTGCCAGGTACTAGGAATCTTGTTAAAGTGAGGGTCGCATGGACGGAAGTTAATATCTCCAGATTCTGAGAACAAGTTCAAGAATCAGTGGACAAAGTTGCCACCGAGGCCACGACCCACACCCTGCTTCAAAACTCTACTAAGGCATTCATGCGAGGAAGCAGTACAAAACGTTCTGGAATGGCCATCTCAGTCCCCAGACATGAATATTACTGAAAATGTGGGCTGTCCATGCTCGGAAACCATCAAACCTGACTGAACTGGAGATGTTTCTAAAGAAGAATGGTCCAAAGCACCTTCAACCAGAATCCAGACTGGAAGCTGTAGGAAGCGTTTAGCGGCTGTTATTTCTACAAAAGGAGGATCTACTAAATATTGATGTCATATCAATATTTTCCATATTTTCACTTTTGTCATGCTTTGCATTTTGATTTTTGTATATTTATAGGCATATGTGTGTTTATGGGTGTACGAGCATTCAGCGCATCATGCCAAGATGGTGTTCAGTCACTTTAGGCTTGTTTTTCATTTACATTTACAGCATTTAGCAGACGCCCTTATCCACAGCGACTTACAATTGGTACAGTCTTACAATCCAAGCAATTGTGGGTTAAGGGTCTTGCTCAAGGACCCAACAGTGGCAGCTTGGCAGAGGTGGGATTTGAACCCTGGACCTTTTGGTCCATAGTCCAGTACCTTGACAGCTAGAAACTTTCCTGACTTTCAAAACAGCTTTCGTAAGAAACATGTCCATTGTTGTTTAGTCATTAGCAGATGTTACCATAAAACTGGAGGTCAAATGAAAACTAGATCTGAGTGGAATGTGTCGGAAATTGTATGGATTGCAGTTTAATTGCGTACTGTCTGCGCACACATGCACTGATATGTTGCAGACAGAGTATACAGAGATCAGGCTGAAGTGCTCCTTTAAGAGATCTAAGTGTTCTAGGCAGTGAAGGAACTACCATGTGTTTCAGCTATTAACAGGATGTGCGAGTGTGTATGTGAGACACGTGGCTACGGCTGGGTGTTGAAACAGTTTCGTTCTGACACAGACCACATGGCTGAGCTGCAGACTTTAACAGGCGGCTCATTTCCTGTCTGCCCAGGCTCTACCCAGGTGCTTCTGGGCCTCTGCTCTTTTAGCCCGCTAATGAAGATCACAGCGCCCATGTGGCACACTAAGAACATATGTGAAACATGGCAGTCACACATCAAGAGCTCTGAAAGGGCTAACGGGCGGAGGGGGGCAAAACCTGTACTAGTAACGTCCGCACTTACAATTATATCTCAAACAGTAACCTCTATGGGTTTAATATGCAGAACCCCCTGGATTTAGTGGCTAATTTTGAGTGCTCTGAATGAAACCTGTGTAGCGAGACGGGGGAAAAAGCGCCTCATTGTTTTCATGCCAGTCCAAACATGTTGGAGCTCCACTCGCAAGCGGCACAGCTCTAATGGCTTAGTGGGCATTTGCCTTTCATTTACGGGAGGCCTCTCCTTAATGAGGGGGGAATATAACCGAGAAAAGTCTTGCATGATAAATGTTTAACAAGGAGCGCATTATGTAGCTTTGTTATTGTGTGCTAAAGATAATACCTCTTACCTAATACGTAAGCGCGCTGAAAATATTTCGCTTCACCGCGAGAGCGCTCTATAGAGTTGCAAAACAAAGAAACCACCCGAAAACAACCGACTTCCAGCTGACCTAAGGTATTTAGCTGGATGTTTATACAACGCGTCAACATTTCACAAAATCTCAGTACAGCCCCGCAGCATGGTTCCGTTTGTCTTTCAAATACAGCGATCCATATTAACCGGCAGACTGCGCAAAGCTAACGTGTTACTGGAAACCGTGTACAGATCGTTATACCAGAGTAAAAAGTGTGCATTACATCATTTGGAAACTTCAATATATCTTTTTATGAGGTGCCATAAACTCTTTCTCAAAATTCAATGTCTTCACAGCTTGACAGAAATCCAATAACACCACAAGGTTTTATGAGAAACTAGCATTTTTTCCATGGTTGAAATATGACCCAAGAGCCAAGGTCTACGTAACGAAGTAAAAGCAAATAATAACGCAATGTTCCAAACTGATGAATTCTTTTATTTTTTTAAAGAAAGCTCCACGCGGCGGACACACAAACATCAGAATGAATTACTCACTCGACTGTTTATGCACCAGTGCATGCGTTTTGGCAGGGCACATTAAGTTTATTCAGTGTTTGTGTTAACGCTGGCCTCGTTTCTCAACAGCTTAAAAACTTACAGTATCTCTGACCAGATGTTCTTAACACTTGCGGTTTGGGAAACCAGCAACAGAGAGACAAGTAAATACAATGTACTGGTTTTATTCTGACAGTTGCTGATTTAAATGTTAAGTCTTCCTCTTTATCACCCACTCAAATATTTTGGAGTGCCACCTTCTGTATGGTAAATATCTACACTCTCGGGCAAAAAATGGATAAAGCTCAAAACTGTAAGCTTCTAATTGTCTTAACAAGAAATCTGTAGCAAAAAAGCTAGTATGGGAAACTGTTTGATTTCTTTAAATGCTGAAGCTGTGTGGTTAAACTTGCAGGCAACGTTTTACAGAAAGAAACATGCACTTAAAACTGATTTTATCTGATTTTTATCTGATTTTTCAAGCGGCAGTGTAAACATCTTAGATCAGATTAAGGCCTAGAAATCCGATTAAGAAATTAGATAAAGAGAGCTGGACTTTATCCCAGTAATCGGGTTTCTCAGTGCATGTATACCCTTAAGGTCTTGTCACACTTAGTCTGATTTTTTCGGACGAAAAAACCCACGCCAAGTTTTGGAAAAGAACACATGCACATTAATGCTGTCCTTCAGTCCTTCAGTCCGAAACTGACAGATTGCAATGCTGCGTAAAGTCTTTCATCAAAGTCCGTTCTAATTTCTACGTTGTTTGGATGCGTTATGACCAATCAGAGCTCGGCTGTCAGGCAGAACAGCTCATCCTGCTATTAGTAGAGCACAAGAGCTTATAGGACAAGCAACACACTGACTATACAAACATGGATATGGAAGAAAATATCTGCTGAAATATAGCTGAAAAGCTGGGGAATACTGGTGAAATCCTCACAGTGACTGTATGGAACCATTTTCTTGTTTATCTAAGTGCATTCTAATCTGTTCATGCAGATTATATAGCTTCCTGCATTAATCTTCGCTCGTTTTCTGTGACACATTGAGAAGGAAAATGAAAGAAATCAAAAGCGGACAGGGGGTTTTCACAAAAAACTTGGTGTGAGGGTCCCAATTCCGTTCAAATTTTTTTCATGCGAAAAAATCGTACTCGGTGTGAATAGGCCTTTAATCTGATTTCAATCTGCTTTGTCAGTCAGTGCTTGCACTGCAAATGTAACCCCATGGAGTGTAGATCTGTTCTGAATGCAGCTGATATAATCAAGCACGGTTGCCAGGTCCATATATACTAAGACTTTGCTTATTTTGGGCTTGTTTACGTGGACGATTGCTTGTTTCTGTTGTGGGACCTGGCAGCCATGACTTAAATGCAGCACCAATGGAATGGCAACCAAACACTTTTCAGGACATTCTGAAAGGTAGCATATGCTCAAGAAAATGAAAAGTTCATTATTTAATTGTTAAAGTTTAAAGTTTTCTTCACATGCTTCTGCAAGATTACTGGCTGACTGCCATGGAGAAATCCGATTACTGCCCGAGTCATGTAAGCCCAGAACTTTCCCTTTATCTGATTACCCAAGTGCATGTATACTCGTTGCTCAGATTACTGACAAAATCTGATTTTCTGCAGTTATCAGATTATTAAGTGCATGTTAACGCCTTCGCTGTCTCGCGGTCATTTGTCTTAAACCTTTTCAATTGCGTGGTGCCCTTTTGCAATATTTTCCTGTACTTTAAACTCACATTAAGTGAGTTTTCACAGTGAAGTATCTCTCCAGCAGCAGCTAAAAATACTCCGTACCCCATGCTTAACTGTGAAAGAGATGCAGTCACTTCTCACCAGACGAGAACCGAGACAAATTTGTCTAGCTAAAATGCGTTTTGGGACCGAATTTGTTCCGAGGTAGTCGAGAACCCAGGTCCTGACATCTGCCCGCTAATACAGACAACCAGCATCTTGACTCCAGAAATGCTCTAAATGAATTTCCAGTTTCAATTCCTGGCATGCTAAAAGCAACTTAGTATGCTGTGACACAGCAAGCTGACAATGAAGTACCAACTTATGTATGGCCCCATTGCCTCGTGTCTTCTGTGAAAAGTTATGCTTAAATCACAGCACAAAGGCTGGTTCTGCCTACCAGCATGCACATAAATCCTGCATCAGTGTGAAAGAAAACGACTCCATAGCAGGCAGAGGGAATAATCTGAATTCATAAAAAGAGAAGATCACCTAAATACCCAGCATCATGGGAAGAGTGTGCACAGTATGCATCTATCATTTGGAGTATGTGGAGGCATTTAGATTGAAGGGGTTCAGCTAATAAAAAGGCTTTGAACCCCTGCCCTGCAATAAACAGCCAACCAGAGAGCTCTATTTCACACAAGCGCTCGAACCAGGCTTTCAGCAATTAGATTTCTTTTCACTAATGTAGTTTTTTAGAAAATACTTGTAGACTACAACCCCAAATCAGAAAAAGTTGGAACAGTATGGAAAATGCAAAGTCAAAAAAAGCAGTGTTTCTTGCATTTACTTTGACTTTGATTTCACTGCAGACGGTATGAACGCATAATATTTAATGTTTTGTCTGGTCAGCTGCATTTGTTGATAAACATCTATTCATGCATTCGGGCCTGCAACACATTCCAAAAAAACAGCCTGAGCCTTTGAGGAGCAAATATGGTCAGAGGACCTGTCAGCAAATGCGTGAAGAAATGACTGAAATTGTTAGAAACTATGTTTCTCAAAGAAAAATTGGAAGGGATTTTCATATTTCTCCCTCTACAGTACATAATATCATTAAACCATTCAAGGAATCTGGAGGAATTTCAATTCATAAAGGGGAATGGTGCAAGCCAAGCCAGACCACAGTCTTCTCCCCTCTGACAACCCTGCATCAAGAACCGTCATTAATCAATAGCTGATAGAACCACATGGGCAAGGGATTACTTTACCAAACCTTTATCAAGCACTGAAATACAGAGTTACGTTCACAAATGCCACTTAACACTTTACTGTACAAGAAAGAAGCCTTATGATAACCAAAGACATGGCTGCGGAAGAAGAGACCTGCCCTGACTTGTTTGCAGGAAGAACAGAACAAAATAACACCTGAAACAATTCATTAATTGGTATCCTTGTGCGAAAATGTCTTTTAAATGTTTAAATGTTTTACCATTCCAACTTTTTCTGGAAAGTGTCACAGGCCTGAAATGCCGGAATGGATGTTTAATAACAAATAAAATGAAATTGACCAGATAAAGCATGAAATATCTAGAGTTCATACTGTCTAAAGTGAAATAAAAGTCAAAGTAAATGTAAGAAACACTTTAATTGCATTTCAATACCGTCCCAACATTTTCTGATTGGTGTTCTACTTGGATGTCGCAAAATGTAACAATACACAACTGATACAGTAAGACAATATTTATGAACATTATCAGGTGCTTACTTGAGGACTGAGGCTAGGCCCAAAGGCCATGCTGGTCGAGGAAGGCCCAGTGATGGAGGGATGGCCCATGGGTGAGCTGATGATTGGGAATGGTGATGCTAAGCCGTTGATGGGTGAATGGAGCTGACCTGGCGTGGAGCCCATGGAGGACGGGGTGAGAAGGGACGGGTGGAGTGGGTGAGGGCCAACAGGGCGGTGACCGGTTGGAGAGCTCAGAGGAGATGAGGTCAGCTGGCCTGATGAGTCTGTAGGAGAGAGAAGTATATAAAAATTAGAAGCAATACATAATAGTAGTATGGCATACAGATCAGCACTGTATATTATAGTATATGTTAAGGATAGGGTGTGTTATTAATTACTTACAGTGTGACCTCACAGATTTATGTTGTGAGTAGAGTCCATGTGTGTTTACATGTGCACAGCTGTACCATAAGAATTGGATCCTTTTGATTATGTTAAAATGCTTGGAACTTGGACAGAACATATTTTTCTGCCACACTATAAAATTACCATTATATTTCTTGACTCTTGCATTCCTATGGCTTATGTACATAGGGATATACATATATAATGTACATATACAGTGGAACCTCGGTTCTCGACCAATTCAGTTTTTGACACATTTAGACGTGTCTCGGTTCACGTTGTTTGCTCAATGCTCGGTGCACTTGCTTTAATGAGTCGAGCTGCGCGACTCGTTTAAGCTGAAACTCGATTCATGACTCACGATTCCATACACAGTGATTCAGATTCACAATAACCCTTGCTCAGCGAAGATCTCCACTGTTTTCGTCAGTATTGTACAGTATACTATCTACAGTACTGTATTCTTAGTGCATATAAGTCTCCATGGGTCCTAAAAAGGGTTGCATTCACACACAGTTTCATTTGATTCCAAAAACTCCTCCTTGGTGAGTTATTTTTTTGTCATTGAGTGTATATATAACCTATATATCAACATCTATATTCAATATATCTATATTGAATCAATGTAATGTGGATAAAACCTGAGCTCTCTGTACTTCTTATGAATCTGAAAACACCCTCTCGTACGTTGGTTGGTGAGTAATACATTTATTAATGTGGGACTTACATTAACGCTGTGTATCACTACATATCACTACATGGGACTGTGGTAGCCTAGCGGTCAAGGACTGTTGGGTCCTTGAGCAAGACCCTTAACCCACAATTGCTTGGATTGTAAGACTGTATCAATTGTAAGTCGCTCTGGATAAGGGCGTCTGCTAAATCCTGTAAATGTAAATATCTTTGAAATACTTCACATCCAAATATCAAAACACTATATCAGGGTCTCTTTTGGGGATGATGAGCCATAATCATTTCTGGACTCGTTTTACTGCTTCCCGTTTGGTGCTGGAGAGAGCCAATCTATTGTTTGGCGATAATGATCACATCACTATGTGCGTGAAACCATACTTGCGATAATATTAAACGTTTGATTTTATCGGAACATCAAGACTGGAAAAGACTGACTTACGACTGTTATAATTACCAACTTACACCTAACGATTGAAATAATGAGCTTTTGAGGCGAATTCAGAATGACTCTCATGATTTTATTCTTCCAATTTGTCCTCGACTGTGAAATTGCTGGAAAATCGTTTAGTTTAAGGCTGGCAACACATGCACGGATCTCCTTGGGCTTCACTTAATACAGACTCTCACAACTGACCCTGCTCCAACTCGTCAACTCTTCAGGAATTACACATCTCATGGGAACAGGTAGCCCCAGACAATCGTATGGATTCACACAGTTGGTGAATGTAAACAGTGATGGAGGCACAGCTCTATATCATAAACTCTAACTTCTTCACACATAATATATACAGACGAAACCTCATATAAGCACAACGTGCCCACTGACATGTTCACAAAATCAAGAATGCTTCAACGGAAGTGACATGAGACTTGAACGCAGCACATTTTCTCTCAAATGGCCACGTGTTGGACATGATCCATGATTCAGAAACCCTCCAGGGAACAGCAAACAATTAAGATTTGTACTGAGTTCCCAGAAGACTTCCTTGTCTGTACCTTTATATAATACAGCATTACATATCACAACACAACAAATACTTCTGCGACATGTGCAGTCCACTGATCGGCCATCCATAACAAAACAGCCCAGTAGAGCTTGAAAGGTTGTGAAACCTTTAGATTCTCTATTTACACAAAATATGACCTAAACATCATCCAAATCCTAGAACCAAACTAAATAGATGAGACAAAATACTATACTTGATCATTTATTTATTGAGGTAAATAATCCAATATTATGCATGTGTGTGGAAAAAGTATGTGCGCCTCTAGGATTAGCAGATATTTGGAAGGTGAAATTAGAGTTAGACCTTTTCAATCAATGGGATGACAACCAGGTTTGTGGAAGGTTGGTTTTGGCCAACCAACAAAGATCATTCCAATAGCATCCACACCTAGCTCCTTAACTGTCCAATTGCTTGTGAGTTAGAACAGTTAACAGATCAGCGCAAAAGAGGTAGATTACCCAAACAGCATAACGCTACTCTACTAGTTTTGGACAAACATTAACCTAATTTGGAACCGATCATGAGGTTTATATTCCCAGGAGGATATTTTAATTAACGTCTTCACAGTTGGGTACATCCATTCTGGCTATACTGGCCTAGCCAAGTGCTCCTGTTTTCCAAGTTTTTTTAAAATTCAGGTTGTAGTTTTTAATACACAACACTTTTCAAAAGAATTAGGCTACCATAACATATTGTCGACAATTGGACCCTAAAATTTCACTGATCTTCATTCCAATCTTTGAAAGCTTTAGCATATCGTAGCCTTTTCACCCTGTTCCCCTTCTGTAAAGTGTTGTTTTGGCTCCAACCCTTCCAAATAGACCATTCTTTATCAAGCTTCTTAGGACTGTAAATGGGTCAACTTGGCATCCAGGCGAAGCTGCCTGATGCTGCTATTGCTCAGGTGTAAAGGTCTACACTAAATACTAGTCACTGCAGCAAATAGGTTTTTTTAGTGTATTTTCTGGTTATATTCTAATTAAGAGACAGAAATAATTACATGTGGTCATTATACCATTGTTAAAACAATCCCAGATAGCAGACATTTCTGCACAAAATGGGCTCAGTTTAGACACTAAAGACTTAATTATATCAATGGCAAGTGCATTGTGGAGCAAATTTGGCCCAGCTGTTGCCAGACACAATAAAGTTGATCATGGCATTCAGATTTTGGGCCTCATATGACACGCATGTTATCTACCATAGGTAACGTTTGTTCAGGATATGCATTTGGTGAAGTTCTGGCTGTGTACTGGCAGAGAGATTCGGTTTATGTCGTCATCATATTTAACTAACGGTGACCTAAGACTTTTGCACTATATTGTATATCATCACACATTGTATGGTTGCCTCCTGGGAGTCTCCTGTACAGGCATGAAGATCAGTCTGTCAGTCAGCCTCTTCTAGGCCAGCATGCACATATATATTTGTGTTGTATAGTGTGAAAAACCAAGGCATAAAAATGATAAAAAATGCTGCTCCAACTGAATTTGCTGCTTAGACCAATGCAGACATGGCATAATATTCTAATAAAGACGCATGATTGATGTCTCTCTGTCCAAGCCTCTCAGTTTCTCAGTAAAGCACAGGGAAACATCATTTATCATGATAATGTTATCTTAGCACTCCATCACAGGAGTTATCAATGTTGAATTTGAGAAACATACAGGAGACCTGTCAACAGATAACGCATTATTGGGAAGTGCTAGGCCAGCTTCTACATGCTAATCAGCTTTGGCTCGCTAGTCTGTTTTCGCATGTTAAACTGCTTTTGATTGCTAGTCTGTTTTGAATCACTAGTCTGCTTTACCCACTGAACTGCTTTCGTTTGCCAATCTGCTTTCACATCCTAGTTTGCTCAGACATGAATAAACCACCCAACTGGAACTGGGACGAGCTAAGGCAAACTTAGTCTAAAATTAGGGTTGTACCAACAAAAGGAGAAGTTCAGCCAGACTACTAGAACAGTAGGAAAGCTTCAACTTTGAGAATGTCATTAATTCATTATCCAGCACTAGAAAAACATTAACCTAATTAGAAACTAATCACGATTTCAGGCTCCCTGAGGGATACTTTAATTAATCTCAGCTCTGGCTGAAGTCCAGTGGGAGAGTCTTAACATCTAGAAAGAAAACGATCCCTGCGTTCTTCACTACACGTCAATGCACTTTTAATAATCCTTACTAGGTTACACCATACTGGACATAATTTTTTATACAAAGATTTTCTGGATGCACCTCTACTTTAGCTTTATATAGATGATGATGATGACTGAGATTCTATCCAAATGGAAACGTTCTGATTAAGGCTCCATACTGAGTGTATGTGAAAGTACTAAACTATACCTGAAGTAAGTAATGTGTCATTGAAATCTCAATAAATATGCAGATAAAAAGCTGTTTACTTCATCTTAGTGCACTGAGCTGTGTAGTGCAAAAGGACGACGCAGTACTTCTTCATTCTTACTCATATCCACTGGAC